>JASVER010000075.1:693750-788750 GCA_030449065.1 Oceanodroma leucorhoa | reverse complement strand
AGGGGGAGAGTGATTTGGTTTTCATAAGAACTATCAGGACCAGTGCAGACTTCCAATTTTTTTTCTTGAATTACAAGTACCTCCTGTACCACAATGTGCATGTAAATCCAGAGGAGGAGAAGACCCCCGACTGAGACCAGTGTCGTTTATGAGGAACCAAGCAACATCTGTTGCTGTGAGCCTTATTCTTACCTGCGCATTAAATAGTGGGCATCAAACATGTATTTGTTGCACAGCAGAGAAACTTTGATCATTGCATCATAGTTATAAAATGCCTCTAACGTTCACGGGAGGTGTTCCTTTGCCCTCTCCCAAGAGCGGGACACTGCCCATCATCTGTGCTTGCAGCCCAGCTGGAGCCCGAAACCTCTCGTGCATGTCTCAGCGGGGCACTCGTGGGCACCGGCTCCGCGTGCTGCTGGCCTGGGAGATGCCCAGGCTCAATTCACCCGGACGAGAGAGTTCCGCTGCTGGCTGCAGAGGACATTCCTCTTTGCTCCCACCGCTCGTGCTTTGTAGGCTCCGTTTTGGGCTTTAGGACCCTGTCAGCAGTGGATCGGATCCACAACTCCACAGCTCTGCCCAAAGTGACTCCGCAGGCCCAAGAGCTGTCCTGTAGACAAAGACATAAGCAAGGTTTGGATCTGTTCCCACAAGATTTAATCAGCTGAACATGTGCCCATGCAGACAAAGTGAACTGCTATCCATGAACTGAATCTCAATGACCCTTGCTCTCCTCAAACGAATCTGAGTATCTCTTCATATTTCACTTGGAACAGCTGTTAATTGCTCTGAACATTGTTGTTCCGCTCAGATTTGGTGCCCCTCTCTCATTTGGTGTGCATCACCTCTGGACTGGTAGGGGGACTTTGAAGCTACCCTCTTTAATTGTAATTCAACTACTTGTGATATTTTGGTACCAATTAATATTGATTTTACAATTGGTTTACAGAGATGTTGTTTTATTACTAATATATTTAATGTGCAAATCAATAAGAACACTTGTTTGGCTCTCTCCCTAGAAGGTAATAAAATCAAATATCTCAAGAGTAAAATGCTATCTGATCCATAAATGGCAGCAGCAGATGCTTAATGTAATAGTTAAAGACTATGCAGCATTCTTGGCACCTTCCATGCATTTTCCACATACACTGTACTAAAGTGACACTCAATAACTTGCTAGTTACAAAAAGTTTGGTAAATTTGTTGGCACCATGTCAGCCTAAAGGAAGGCTTCAGTGTCAAGGAATGATGTTACATGGACAAACTAGATATTCCTCGCTACTCCTCATGCAGAGCTCCTAGGGTTCCCCAAATGGGGACTCCATAGCAGAAGGCAAAAGCTCTTCAAGTCTCTCCTGCTTCTTGAGTCCCAGGTGATGGTAAACAGCTTTGTGGAAAAAGGACCTGAAAGGAGGAGAGAGGATTTCTGCAGGCTGACAGCTGTCCAACCCTTCTGAAAGATTTAAAGCTCTGCTGATGCTTCTGGGAGTCGTTTGCAGAGGAAGATTTAGGTGATTCTGCTGCTTCATCACAGGTTTCCTCTGGTGCTTTTCTTCCCTTGGGTTTTACTACCGAGCAGATTTGTTGGAAGCCAAGGTGGAGGCGAGTCTGCTCATCATTCCCACCCCTCTCTCCAGGGAACTCGCCTGCCCCATGGCTCACCCCTGCTCTGAAATGAGCCGCCCCTGGTCTGGACATCGCGGCACTTTCCGTCGCACCTGAATGTGAAGTTGCCAGCAGCACAGTAAATTGGGCAGTGGAGCTGGTAGAGAACAGGCTTCTGTACCAGGCAATTCCTGAATACCTCGGGTAGGAATGCTGAAGAATTAAGAGAGATCAAGCTAACTTCAGAGAGGCCGGGGAGACGCAGGCCAAAGCGAGGAAAAGAGCAGTGCTTTGCATGTTCTTCCTCTCACTCCTGCAGAATCAACAAGGTCTCGGGGGTCCTGCAGGTCCTACGGCACTGGTGCGGCGGCGCGGCGGGAGGAGCAGCTTCGTGGACGTGGGGTTTGTGACACATACTAACGGCAGCCTCACAACAGAGAGGGAATTTACCTTTGGCTAGTGAAGATGATTTATGGGTGAGCAAATAATGAACTTGGCAAACAGTACATAATAAAGAGAAAAATCTTACACTTTTAATTAGCCAAAAATTAATGACTGAGCATGGGGCTGAATCCATTGTCTCCGCATCTCAAGTTCTTCATCTTCTTTTGCTAGTCATGGTCTAATAAGCATATTGCAGAAGTTTTAATTTTCTTTTAAAATTACTAGAGAATTTTAAAATCTCTTTTCTGAAAAGGAAGGAAAGCACACTCGAATCATCTCCTCTGGCATTTTTTCTGTTTTTCCAAGATCCCTTTAGAACTGCTTGTATTCGCGTCTGCTCTTCAGATTCCTCTTGCTGGAGCTGCATTGTGGTGCTGTAGTACTAGTTACCCTCTGAAGTGCAGTGGAAATGACCCCATAATATTAACTGCACAAAAAACTCTTTCTTCAGCAGCCTGCAGGGCTTTTTGGGGAAAGGAGCCTGTATTTGGTGCATTTGTGCAGTTTCTGATACAATGAACCTGGCTGCAACCCCTTCGTCCTGTTATTACAACAGCAATTACTAAATGATCACCGAGATTATCAGATACCTGACCTTTGGTATTCCGCTCAGAGGAATTCCCCAGGGACAGAGACTTTGCACAATGCGATTCAGGGCAAACCCTCAAAAAGAAGGTGAAGACGACCAAACATTTCAAAGTCAAAATGAATATCAAAGTTTTCTGCAAAATGAAATTCTGAACAAAGTTGACAACTACGCAGCTGTTCAGATCAATTATTCTCAACTGGGTAAAAATAATGCCTAACTGCTCCAAACAAAAATAAAAACTGGAGTGATGCATATCAGCTTTGAATCGCCAGTGTGGCTGGATTTGCCACCTCTCGCAAAGTACTTCAGACTTGGCAAAGCTGCCTCCTTCAGCAGAAAAGCATTTCATGCATTTTTCCAGTGGCTGCAGGTTTTATCGGAGCTGCCATGCTCCAGCCTCCTCCACAAGCCAGCGAACGTCGGTGGCCGCGAGCAGGAATCCCCCCAGCCCTGAGCTCCCAGCCTGGCTGCTCGCACAACGGCTCCCCGGGGGCTTGTTGGCCGACAGATAACGGGGTCTGAAGACATAATTCCCTGCAATTGACCCCAGGACGCAGCGTTTCCGTGAGTGACCTTGCACTGTGGCTTCTCACTCTCCGTGAAGTGCCCTCCGGAGAGGCTCAGGGAGCTTTTCATTGGGGGCCGCCCAAGCTGCCGAGTGCCGGGGCGGGATGGGGGCTCACCACATCCTTGCAGGAGCTCACACAGACAGACCCCCGGAGCAATGGCAGCTCTCCGTGTCCCCCCCGAGTGTCACAGCCCCTTGCGCAGACGCCACAGCAGCAGCTCCTGCCCGAGGAGCGCACGGGGCTGCACACGTGCTCTGGCAGCATCCCCGAATTGCGCCGACGTAGCAGGCACGGGGGGCTCGGCGGCAGCTAAAGTCACATCTGGGCACTCCCCATCTTGTGTACCAGTGCGCCCAGCTTGTCTCCTGTTTCAACAGCCCCACAGAGGAGAAGACCCGTTATTACTGCCCTAAGAGTTATTATTCTTCTTAATAAAAGATGCAAGTTAAGTGAATCTGAAAGTGTCCTCCCGCGTGCTCTGTGCCGGCTGCCAATAGCCCGGCGCTCTCATTCTCCCTCCATCATCTCTCGTCCCAGACAGGTGAAATGGGATGACTGCCATTGTGGGGAACTCGTAAAGTATAAAATGCTTCATTTGTTCATGAAATGGAAATTTGAACAGCCGGAGAGAGGGGCCTTGCGGCGTGTGCTGCCTCGTAACCAGCCGGGGGGCTTTGCGGTGCTCCTGCCACAGGGAAGCTCCATAGGATCCCACGGACCTGGTGGCCGGAGAGGTCCCGGGGAATGCCGAGGGGTCCCATCCAGCATCAGTGCTGTGTCGGTGACAGAAACAGCGGGATCATCCGTGGTCAGAGGCGCAGCCCCGCTGGCGGTCCCTGCTTGGGGAGGACAGGGCGCTGCTGGTGGCCGTGCAGCAGCCGGCGATGCTGCGTGGCACAGCCCCGGGGGTGGGCACCCTTCCTGCCGCCTGCCAGGGATGCCCCATCAGGGCTGCTGTCGCTGCTGCAGCCGAATTGCTCCGAGGCGTGAAGGAGCTCCAGGCAGGTCCATTGCCCGACGCCGACAGGGTTTTGGAGACAAAGGGGAGGTCCTGTGGATTCAGATTTTTAGGAGGCGCTCAAAACGTGCAGGTTGCAGTGGGAGTTGGCTGCCCAATGCCACAACCTGCACACTGACCCCCCAAGCCCCTGTTGTAGCCGTCCCACGGGCTTGGTGCAGAGCCTGCCAGCCCTCCGCCGCGCTGCCTCGGGCCGTGGTGGGCGAGCGCGTCCTGGCTGGGGTGGAGAGCCCACATTCCCGTCTGGAATATGCAACATGGAGACAATAGAGCAAAGTGTAACCACTGTTTACAGAAAAAATTGTCAAGGATTTATTTATTGGAAGTGACTGAGGAATATGAATTCTACACTCCATTTAAAATGCTTTTTATTTCTCTCAGCCTTGGGGCTCAGAGTACATCTAATTTCACCCATAGCTATAATTCTCCACCAAACAGTTCCTGCTACTCCTCTGGGCTCCCGAGGAGTCATTTTGGTTTATGTCCTCTCCCGATGCAGCTCGTGCAGTGGCTGGAGACAGTTACACGCTGGTGAACTTTCCGAACCTTCCCTCCCCACTGGGTGCACACACACATGCAGCGCAAGCGAGCGGCATGCGCTGGAAACAGCTTGACACCGCACTATATATTTATTTAAAAAAATAAAACTCTAAATGTCTTTATCATGTAGGGGTTTCTCCTGAGGAGCCATGTATTTCACTTCAGACACTTTGATTGTCCCTACCTTGCAGCTAACAAACTATTAGTTTTGTTAGTATATTTATTCCACTAAAATTGGAGCCTGTGATTACAAATCCAATACTGTGATTGAGTCAGGATTTGGAAATAAATCTGTCCGGGGCTCATCTGGCATTTTGGTGCCGGGAGAGCCGGCGTTAGGCACTGCTCCTCCAGCCCAGCTGCAGGCTGGACCGTCCCGGCTGCGGGCGCTCCGGGGAGGCGGCGCAGCCACGGGGCACTGCTACAGCTGGCTCCGCTCGGGTTATTGATCGGGGGGTATTCGGTATTGGGAACGGAGCTCATCTTGCCAGGCGAGCAGGTGGTGGCTGCAGAGCCTGGCCTTCCGAATTGTGACTATGTGGGTGCACAGGTTTTTAAGCTGTCACAATTTGCTCGATATCCTGACCCTGCCAGGGTCTATTGCTCTGCAAGGTTTGCGGCGTTCAGCCGGTGACTTTGGTGACAAGGAAGTTTTTCTGCCAGAGTAGGCCATGCCCCTTCCCGGGAGGGTGCTGTGGGCAGGGGAGGCTGCTGAGCCCCTGGGCGGGGAGCAGGATGCTTTCCTTCCCCGCGGGCATCCGATGGGGGGGATGCTGGGGAAGGACCGGGTAAGCATGCAGATGTGTGGCAGAGCAGGACTTAAACCCAAATTCTCTGGATTTTTTTAGGAAAAACTTGTTATTTCTCACTATTTCAGTTTCTTCTCCAAAAGCGAGGGTAGCAGTTCATCCTCTGGGATGTGATTTCAGCCGGGAGCTGTGCGGACGGGGGTCCTCTCTGTGAACGGACACACAGACCCCCACGGGGGCTCAGTCTGACCCAGGCCCACCGGGAATGGTTGTGTGCAGAGGGACGGGGATAGCCTGGGTACTCCCTGGCTGGGAGGGGGCAAGGAGAAGGGGTAGGGAGTGAAACGGGAGAGGGGCGAGGTGTCGCTCTCGCCTTTCTGATGTCCCTCCAGATTATTTTCAGTAAAGCTTCTTTGCTGAGAAGATTTACTTTCTTTAAAATAAATTAGTTGTTCAGTTTCTGCAGGTCAGAAGTGTCAGCATTTTAACTGTTTGGGTATTACTCCTTGCAAGCTCTCAGGAAGGGAACTAGCAAGACAGAAATCACAGCGCTCGCCCAGAGGCTGTTGTGCCCTGTGCTACTGTCTCTGACCTTGCCTCCGGGCAGGGCTGCCCGGACACCACCCGCATCCTCCCCGGCTGCCCACAGCGGCCCTGCTGACGTGCAGCATCTTCCCAGGCAGCCCCAGCCCAGAAGCTGCCGTTTCCATCCACGGCTTCTGCAGCACAGAGCTGGGGCGATGCAGAAGCCTGGCCCCGGCATCCTTCGGCAGGGATGCAAACCCACGACCTGGAGGCGAGGTCCCCGTCCCGCGCCCCGAATCCGCCGCCTCCGGCTGCGCTGCCTCCGGCTCCGAGTCCCCACAACTGCTAACGGGAACACATGTGCTACCAGTATGTACGTATGGAAAAAGCCTGTCAGGGAAGATTAAAACCCCAGACAGTCTTTATCGTAAGATTATTTTTTCCATTTATTTATCCCTTTTTTTCCCTTTTAGCAAGAGTAGTCAGATTTTGATATGATTAGAATTGCAAATCTTGCATGTTAAAAGGGAAGCGCTGAAGTAAAAGGATGCTGCCTGTGTAATGAGACACATTTTAAATCCAGGCTAGGTAAATTTTGTGTTGAGCATAAAGGGTATGAAATAAACTAGCAGTAAGCTCAGCAAATGCCCCAAGGCGCGTCCCCATTAGTATTCCCATTTGTGAGCTCACTTCATAAGACTAATGGAGTTGCTACCTGGGGACATTAATTGTGCATGACACCATTGCCGAGCCTTTGTGCACTCTTACTAATATCACAGTGCCTCCTTGACAAAACGCCTGCAAAGATTACAAACATACCTAAAATAACTGCCACATTCACACTCATATTTGACAGGGATCTTCAAGTTCAGTTACAATAGAATTACCATCATTTCTTACACCTCTGGCTTTTTATTACATTAAACAATGGTTGATATTGCTTCCTTAAACCAGTGTCATATTGTGTAAAATCTATCTATCTCAGGCTTTTCTATTAAGCCTCCCATTTATCAGGGGGATGTATAGCTTCCATACTTGACTCTTACTACAAATATTATATATTATATACTTAAGCACACGTGCACATGTACACACACACCCTCCCACTGTTTTAAAGGCACAGCAATATTTTTGAGTTCTTGCAATTAATACCAAAAGGCTCTGTGATTGTGTCAGGTGCTCACAGGTCTTCCAGCATTAATTATAACATGATCCGTGGGGAAAAGTCTTCCTGGGTCTGTGCTCCCTGTTTTGAATCCTAGTGTCCAGGATTAAGACTATGGATGAGAGGATTTGCTAAATTCACAGCAACCAGAGCAATATTGTGTTGAGGGAAGCGGATGAACTGGGATCTTCTGGAGCTCTGGACACGCTGGGCTCGGCCTTCCCAGGGCGCGCGGGCGGCACCGCGGGGCTCCCCGCGCGCATCCCCCGTGGCCGGTCCTGCTGCGCTCCGTCAGCCGCATCAGCTGCGTCAGCTGCTCCTCCCAGGGCGTCAGGGCTCCCGTGGGGGTCCCACGGCCGGCGCGGAGAGGCGTCCGTGGGAGACCGAGGGGGACTTCGTCCTTGGCAGTGATGTTAGAACAAGGTACAAAAGTGAATTAATGAAAACCCGTTGGGGATTCAGTGCTCAGCTCCTTGGAGTGGGGATTTAGTCCTTGACTAATCCAATTTTTTTTTAATATTTATTTTAGAAATAAAGTGTTTGACTTTGTTTCTGGCCCTGGCACCGTCCGTGCCCCAACAGCCCTGGATTCTGCTCTTTCCCCTCTGCACTACAGTCTCCCCTGATGTTTCCTTTTGGAGAAGAGCCACGGCAGGCTGCAGGTACGAGAAGTTTGACTGATGTGATGTGCATTAGAAAACTCCTTGTCACACCTTTCCTTGCTGGTGGCTGGGGTGGAGGTGAGGCCATGGGTTTGTCTTCATCTGTCCAAGGACATTCTGACTTTACCATGTGTCAGCATTAAGTGCCTGAAAGAAAAGTCTGGCTCCGTATTCACTGGACAAAAAAACACTTTGTCAAGGGAATGTCCTCTTTGGAAATCGGGGTTTACTTCAAATTCCTAACCTGTGAGATGGACAAGATAAGAGATGTCGAGCCATGCGAAAGAAGACGCGTGGTTCTGCTCTCTCGGGATTACAGCTGGATGAAGTTGGGTTTAGATCTCAACTGCAGTAGCTTTGACGTGCAGTTTTAGAGGATGACACCGTGGCGCTTCAGTAGTGCCCTTTCCTATTTCTGTTCCTTGAGACTATGACAGGAGTTATTGGCAGTAATATTAATTATTAATTTGCAGCGGTGCCTGCCAGCAGCTGATCACAAACTTCTTTACAAACATTATATTCTACAACTTGCTGCAGCAGGAAGAGCCACAGAGGTGGCCACTGGGCAGAGCTGCCTCCCAGGGTTTAGGGAATCTTCCTTCATGGGGTTGGCCCTGTCCCACACCTCCTAACCCGAAACACGGACAAACTCGTGCGGACATCCAGACAAGAGGAGCTACCAGGGTACAGCAGTCAGCTGGTCTTTGCATCAGGCATTTAAGAGAAGCCCTGGAGAAATGAGTTTGAGCTGAGAAATACACAGCGTACGCGTAAGGATGATCCGCCCCGTAGAGCTGGCACTCTGTGTTTTCCTGCTGTCTCAGTGACTTCTTGCCAAAAAAGGTTAAAATGCCGGAGTTTTCTCTGGAATTCTGAAGTTGGGACTTAAAAATACTTCAAACACTTGGTTTAATAGACCTTCACATCAGCGTATTCCCAGTTCCACATAGCTCCCTAGTGACACGGGACCTTTTGTCAAGCACATATGAAATTAAGTGAAATAAAAATCATATTAAAAATTATTACCATCTAACAGCCATTAGTCTGCACATTGCTGTCACGTCTTGATGGATTTCTCACTTAGTTCAATGAATGTTCTAACGACAGTGATAAAATCACTCAGAAAAAATATAATAAACTGTTAACCCTTTATGCGGCTGCTTGTTTTTCAAAACCCTCAAAGAATTGTTCAGCGATAAGTTGCTCCCTGGGGTGCACGGCTGGAGGGGAAAGCGTGCCACTGCCTGCCCCGGGGGGGTGGAAGTCCTGTCCCCCTCTCCCCAGCAAGGGACGTCACGCGGGGCTGGGGACCGTCCCAGCACGACGGCCACAGCAGAGGGACCGGCGGGTGCGCGGCGGGCGGGAGAGCAGCGCCGGCTCAGCCCTGGGCGGGCACCGCACCAGACACGGCCCCACGGCTCTCGTGGGCTTGAGATCTTTCCTGGGGGGGAATGTGGCAGGGTCGCACGAGGAACCTAGCTTGCGTGGGAGGATGCAGTGCGAGTCAGTTATCTCTAATTACAGAATGGAGCTTCTATAGCCCAATATTTTGGTGAGTGCTACGAGGAAGGCGACGCTTTGCCTGCCTGTCCCTCGAGCCCGACACCCAGACAGGAACGCTGACGGTGGGCTGGCTCTGGAGCTGGGACTTGCGGGCAGCGGTACGGGCAGCATCGCCCCGGTAACTGCCGGAGGCGACACAGCCCTTCGCCCGGCACAGCAAGCCCGGGCTCCACAGGGGCCCCAGCTGAGGTCTCTGTTTCCCTTTGGAAGCTCTGGACAGGCTCCACGAAAATAATTCTATGGACCAGCAGCACAGGAAAACTACGCAGCACCTCTCATGTCCTCCCCGAGGCTGATTTAGTACGAAGCAGGAGGACTGCAAACCTGTCAGCAGCATTTGAAGGGAGCTGTGGGTGTGAACAGCTTAACAAAGCAAGAGAGCGGATGCTCTGCTCCGGCAGGAGCAATGGAATCCCACGGGAGGGGTTCAGCTCCTGCCGCGGAGGATGAGCACCAAGCACAGCTCGTGCAAGGACACCAGCTCTGAGCTCCTGCTGTGGGCTCCAGGGGCCATCGTCACATACGGAGGTGCAGAAGAAAGGGACGCTGTCGTCACACATTTTGGGCAGGGAATTCAGGACGGGTGCCTCCGAAGCAGAGAAGTACTACTCCCGCTCCTCTGTCCTCCCAGCTCATGGCCAGCACGTTACAGTGCAGGAAACAAACGGCTCCGTTTTCCTGACAGATCCGAGGGTGACGGAGGCTCAGCCCGATGGCATGGTGGCCTGGGGAGCGTGGCGAGGCTTTCCAAGGCGGATGTGACAGCGGGGAGATGGTGTCTCTGGGTCCTCAGGCTTGAGGGAGTATATGTGGAAATACAACATGGCTCCCTGAGAAGGGTATCTGCAGTGGGTTATTAACATAGAGCTACTTAACAGGCAATCAGCACGGCCTTGTTAATAAAATACATCCATTTGAATCACATGAATTACGCTGTGTGCTGCTGGAGTTCTTGGGCTAATAGCAGCCTCGGCAGCCTGGCATCACAAGGTTTGTTATGTCCTGCAAACTTAATACATGCTTACTTCTACAGAAAATAGCTGGTAAGAAAGTAAATGACAGACTGCAGGAGCAGACGTTGCAATATAATAAACTCAGCTGGCACTTTTCCTGAGTTGTGTTTAGCCTACCACGTTTCGTGGAGGCCTGGCTGTGGGCCAGCATGTGCAAGCGTTAGTGCACGCGGATGTGCCCAGCACTTGCACGAGCAGCAGCAGGACCCTCACGCTGCTTGCAGGTGGCATCGGCTGTTGTCATGACGGCTCCTCGCCGCTGGTTTTGCCTTTCAGGATCCATAGAACAGAGGCCAATGACTCACCCCCAGCGTTAAACCTTCACACTCTGAGCAGCTTTGAAATCAGGCAGAAGGAGGGTCCCCAGCCCCGAGCACCCAGCGAACGCTGTCGAGGATATTTCTAGTAGTGGGGAGCCGGGAGGGAAGCGAACACGTTTTTGTGAGTGTTGCCACTCAGCAAATTGTTCTGCGAGACACCTGATTGCGGTATTAGAAAGACAGATTGATGTTCTCGGGAAGATCAATGAATTCGCTAGGCTTTCTGACGACACACAGCTTGCCTCCTTCTCAGCACAAGTGACAGCCCGACGTTTCACCGCGCTGCTCCCGCCCAAGGGACTCGCACCCCCCGGCCAGGGGCCACCCCCCTGCGGGACCAGCTCACCCCGGCACCGGGGCACCGAGGGATGTGCCGACGGTGGGAGGGAGCTTGTAGAAGAGCAACAAAAATTAGCAGCAATTGGAGGGAACCAGAGACAGAGATAAATGGGTTTCTGGGCAGACTGCGTTCGGAGGAAAGCAAGCACCGGGGCATGGCAGCACCCGGCCTGTTAACTACGCTGGGCACCGTGAGGGTTAGAGCACTGCAAGGGGTTGCGAGGCGTGAATCCTTCCTGAAACTATCAAGAGAGAAAACACACGGGACGTTGGAGAAGAGGGGCAGTGGTTTCCCTGTGGTACCTCCGGGGACACGGGGAGGCCCCGCAGGACCCTGCAGAGGCGAGGCTGGCTGGCGGAGCTCAGCACGCCTCACGCATGGACGCGCCATGGCTCCCGCGGTCCGGCAGCCCGCTGCCCTTCGACCGCCGCGGCACGGGCCGGCCGGCCTGCCCACCCACCCGCGGGGGCTGGCGGGGGCTGCGGGCGGCCTCGCTGCGGGCACCCACGACGCAGCGGTTACGCCTGCCGCTGCGGCAGCACGGCCACGGCAGAGCCGCGGCGCTCGGGAGGAGCTCAGCGATGGAAGAGCCAGGTGCTAAATGGGAAATCTGATTGTTCATCCTTTGTTTTCCTCCTTCCATGCCGAGAGTGAATTAAGTCAAAGCCAATTCTGAGGAAAAGCAGATCTCTCCTACCATCCATCACGGACGAGAGCACGGCTGGGCAGATCTACAAGCCTCTGAAGGCCTGTGCGGAGATGTTGTCCCAAATCTCATCTCCATGGCTCATGGTGATTGATCTCAGCTATTCAGATCTGTGGAGCTCAATGATTTCTCTCTCCTAACCTCTACCTGGTTCCTGCTGTATTTTATATGGAAAAGATTCTTGTAGGATGGTTACATCTTAAAAAGAAACTTAATCAGATCTGAAATAATGGGACTGAATCCATTCGCTGCCTGTAGCTCAAATGCGCATGTCAAAGCTGCCCGTAGTTATCCCATGCTCCCGGGAAGTTTGCTGTACGGGCTTACATTGCATTTTGGCAGGAACACAAGGGGTGATTCTGGGCCCCGGATCTCTGGGGGGGAAGGTGCCGCTCTGTCAGCAGGCAGGCAGCGCTGGAACGAGCAACACAAACGATCGAATTGGAGATTGAGTCCTGGCTTCTCTCCAGATGTTCTTCCAGCTGAGCAGCAATTGTAACCGTAGCTTGTCTGCTGCTGCTGACCTGTGGAACAAAGACGGTCTGAAGAAGTCCTGGTTGAGCTGCTGGGCTGAAAGTCCTCTACTTTATGCACCTTCACATTTGTAGGACATTAACTAGCTGTCTTCCCGAGTTAGGGGCATTCATTATCATTTTTGTACAAAGAATTATAGACATGTAGGACTGGAACTGACCTCAAAAGATCACTTAATCCATCTCTCTGCGGTGAGGCAGGTTCACATAGTCCTGGATGATTCCTTGCAGATGTTTCTCTAACCAGTCTGTAACACCCTCCAGTGACGGTCCATAGCCTGTTATCTGCTCTAGAGTATAACTTGCTTATGGTTTGGAAGTTCCTGTCTTATCCCACCTAGATTTTCCTTCCTGCCATGTCAGCACAATACTTCTGTCCTTCCCATTACACAAGAAAAAAGGACAACTATCTTTTTTTGCCTCAAACTTTTGTGTACTGGGTAGAGCTTCCCTGCTCTATGCTGATTAATTCCAGCCCCACCAGTTTTCCATCATGCATTGCATTTTCTAAACCTGCTGGTTTTGTGTTGCCTCTGGATTCTCTTCCATTTTCTGTTTCCCTCTAAAAGGGAAAGCTGAGCCCTCCCCTGTAAGGAGTAAAGCTGAATTTTCTCTCAGGCTAGAAATGTGGGCTATGTTCTCCCTGCATCCTAGCACAGGATCTGTGGCAGAGCATCACATTGCTGCCAGATGCAGTGGTTATTGCAAACCCTGGATCCTCCCTGTCTTCTGCTGACTCAAGCAGCAATCCACACTCTGCATTTGTGTTTGATTTTTCCTCTTCCATGTAGAACTACTCTGTGCTTGTCTTTACTGAGTTGCACCTAATTGGTTTCAGACTTCAGCCGAACGCATGCAGATTATTTTAAAATCTACTCCTGTTTCTAAAATGCTGACAAATCTCTTTGTCACCTGCAGGTTCTGGTTCAGACGAAAGGCTGGACAGCAGCGCGCCTGGCAGCCATGCAGGCTGCTCCCGGGGGGCTCTTTGGGCTGACGCCGGGCAGGTGACACCCATTCCCTAAATGCAGGCCGGTGGATGGGAGAGGCTGCCTGCGGAGTGGCGGCGGGCGCCCAGCTGTGCGGCAGCGCTGCGGGAGCAGCAGGGATGCAGGAATGCAGCAGATGCAGGGATGCAGGAATGCAGCATCCCCGGTCCCAGGAGAGGCTTCCCGGGTCAAACCTGGGGGCAGCCCGGCCGGGGAAAGGCGGAGGGAAGGGGAAGAACGAGCTCCAAGCGTATTGCTAGTATAAATTAAATCAGCCTGTTACTGCTGCCTATAAAGAGGTCTGTGTAACTGCAAGTGCACCACTCCAGAGACAACCGCAGGGAGTTTTTATCATTGTAAACCGAAGAGGATGTCCTGTTTAGTGTAAGAGGTTTTAGAGGATAGGTTACAGCAGGGTAATGAAAGCCAAAGGACACAGAAACAAGACAGTTTATGCCTTTCCTCCCTGTTTAGTGGATCTGGGGGCTCTTTTCTGGTTTTTAGAAATGTGTGTTGGGGACCGTCACCCGCTGCTAAAAGAGAGGGAGTAAGATGGGACTGCGAGCCTCGTTCTCAGAGTGGTCTGTGTATAATAGTTTTAAATAGTACATAAATTAGACTCCTGCATCCCAACCAACTGTTTAACATGCATTAGAGAGCGTGACTATTTGATGGGCAGAACACAGCGGAGGAGGGGTCCCGCCCGCCCTGCGGTGGTGAGCTGGTGGTGGCCACTGAACTCTCCCGTCGGCTACCGGCATCTCCACCGCAGGCACCCACGTGGCCAGAGACCCGGGGCCTGAGCGCTGCAGCCTGCGGGACCGAGCGCTGCCACCGACCTTGCCTGGGGAGAAACCCCCCCAAGGGGTCCCGGGCTGACAGCCCCCTCGGCCAGAGCCCCCTGCCCCGCAGCGAGCCGGGCCCTGGGCGCTGCCCGAGAGCCGCGTCGTCAGCGCTGGCCTCTCCGTGTGCACTCGGAGCAGAGCGATGCCTCCTCCCTGCGGGACCGTGGTGCCCAGGGTGTCCCAGGGACCCGGG
Source organism: Oceanodroma leucorhoa (assembly GCA_030449065.1). NCBI lineage: Eukaryota > Metazoa > Chordata > Aves > Procellariiformes > Oceanodroma > Oceanodroma leucorhoa. The sequence continues at coordinate 774,379 of JASVER010000075.1, read as the reverse complement.
AGGAGAAGGACCTTCATCGGGCCGGGACCCGCTGCTGCCGCAGCACGGGGACTAACGGTGCAGCAGGACCCCCGCGAAGAGCAGAAACATTTGCTATGCCCAAACTCTGCTAAATGACCTGGCAAACGGTTCCTTCCCCTCCCTCTTCATGCCTGAACACATCTTATTTGTCAATGGAAAAGTTTACTCCTAATGAATTTGCCACAAAAAGGAGAAAAACGGCCATGGCCTCAATGTGGAGAAATCGGCAAATCTGATCGCGGCAATTAAGCAGGCACACGAGATGGGAAATCTGCCGGTGTCCCGGAGAGAAGGGGTTAAATTGCCATGGAAACAACCATGCATTATTTACATGGCCTAATGAATAAAACATTTAAGTAGTAGGCTAATAAATTTCAGAACACAAAGCAAAGTAAGCTATGATTTAAATATATGCCTCTGATGAATATAACTTGAGTTATAGAGCTGAAGCAGTGGGAGACCCAGCTCAGTTTTACACCCTCATCTCACTAACATGAAGGTATATCTTCTTTTTAATAAATGATTTTTCCAACGAGCACACAAATTGGCATGAAATTCTCTCCTGTCAGGCATCCCGAAGCCTTTTCTAATAGCTTTTCTTGTGAATTTCTGTTGAGGTAGGAATGCTTTTGTTTTGGTTTTTTCCCCCCTCCTGCACATTATGCCAGATTTCAGAGCAGGATAACATTAGCAATCAATTTGTTAAACTGTTAGCAGAACATATGTCGGAAGGTTTCAAACAGACCCAGACTGAAGGATGTGTTGTTTATTGTGTATTGTATATACGTGCGATCCATATGGCTCCAAGTGCAGGATCCCTTTGTTTTCCGCCCGCTGCGGATTTCCGCGTGCGTTCTCCATGCGGAGCGGGAGCCGGGTCGGGGAGAGCGGGTCGGTCGGGGAGAGCACGTCGCCTCGCGGGAGCTTGCCCCAAGGGCACCGGTACTTGCAGGGGCAGAAGGGGGTGGCTCAGGTGGGGAGGGGGTTTGGCAGCCCGGGAGGCTGGGGCCGTCGTGCCGTGCCTCGGGCCGGTGCAGCGGCACAGTCTGTTGAGAGCAGGGCTGAGTTTCTGTCTGACCTGGGCTTTGCCGGCTGCTAAACAAACTGCTTTGGGAGAGGAGTTTGTGACGTGCCCTGGGCGAGGGAAGGCAGGTGCCCAGAGGCACGTGAAGGTTGCCCCAGGCTTGTATTGGGAGCATCTCTCTCACATTTCCCACAGCTTAAATGGCTGCGAAAAGCAAGGCTGGTGTGTATGACAGGGAATATTGCGTGCGCGAAGGGGATCAATGGAACTGAGTTAGCTGATGCATTGCTGTTTGATTTCCATGCAAACCCCTGATTTGCACAAGCTGAACAGTGACAGCTTTCCGAACTCCGGAGCTGTTTCCACCTGTGCTTTCTGCTGCGCACCCACCCCCCGGCGAGCGCAGCCACACCGGCGGCGGCGGCGGCGGGGCCGGGAGCGCCGGGCAAACGGAGGGCGGACGAGAGGCAGCCTGGCAGTTCTGTATTAGCCAAGCGCTGAGACGAACCCCGAGCACATGAGGGAACCCCAAGGCTTCTACCACAGCAGGAGGTGACGGGGTGGCCTCGCTGCGCCGGGCACGGCGCGCCTGCGCGGCTGCTGCCCGGGGCGGGAGCGGTGGGGTTTGTGCTGGGGGGTGACGGGCTCGGCCGCCCGCTCTGCGGGCAGGTGGGACACTTTTATCACCCGTACCATTTTCTTACCACGGACAGGTTGAAATCTGCTGTTGCTATCTTTAGAAGGATGATATCTATCAATTCAGGTAGCAGATTGCTGGCCACAAAGATAGATGAAACAACAGCTGGTGCTTCTGAGAGAGATCAGGACAGTGGAATAGCTGCTGCATGCTGAGCCCACACACCTCAGCTGTCAGCGGCCAGTCTGAGTGCAGGAGCTCAGCGAACCCAAGGGCTCTGCAGCCGTTCTCGGGTGCTGGCTTTGCTGGGGACCCCCCCAGCCGCACCAACCTCCACGCAGGCATCCCAGCACGGCCCGGGTGCCCTGGGCGCCCGCTGCAGCCTGGGCGGCTCTCCTTCACCCTCTGTCCCCTCGTCGGCAGCTCCATGTCCCCCATCATTTTGGCTACTTAATTAACTGCTGCCGCACGGCATTGGGACCCTTGCCTAATCGGCCATCCCAGCAGCTATCGTTAAGTCATCCGTTTGAGCCATTGCTGGAGGCTCCGCGGTGCCAGGCTCTCTGCAGAGCTCCCAGCCACCCTAATTGATTGCTGCTGCAGGCCAGGTCACCAGTCACCTTCAGCACGGCACGGGTCTCCTCTTCCTTCCCGCTTTAGCTTTCCTGGCCTGTTCCTGAGCAATTAGCCTCTTTTGCAGCTATGATAGCATGAGCCTTGTCACGCGATAAACTAATTTCTGGAGTCAGTCAGCAAACAATATCGGACTTGCCCTCCACCAGTCAGTGGTTGATGTTTTTATGACAATTTTTGCTTGGAAAGATCTCAGCACCTCACCACAGCCAGCCTCGAGAAGTCAGCAAGGTCCAGAGGATGAAAGGCTCCTGGACAAATGGGGTACGAAAGGTTTCTTGGGTTCAACCCCAACGGTTGCTTTGATTCCACAGTTTTGAGTTCTCTTTCCTCAAAAAGAATAATTTAAGCTTGAATGATGAAATATTTACTGAAATTAAATTTTGAATGGTGTATATCTTTGCAAAAATGCCATTTTTAGTCATTTAGTCGTTTAGCCATTAGCGAAGCCTGCAGGGAGAGGTCTTAAACCAAATGGTATTGTTGACAAAGCGGACAAGCTTCGGAGACACGGTCTCTTCATCAGGTCAATGTGTGCCCAAAAGCAAGTTCACTTTTAACAACTAGCCAGCTAGTTAATAATCCTTTGCCTTGATCATTAGGACCATGACATTTTTGGTTCAGAGAGAATTATTTTCTGGAGAAATCCTGGAGTTAAAAAAAAAATGAAGGATCACATTGCCTACTTGTAGACAGGAGATGTGGAGGGGGGGGAAAGAAACCAGATGAATTGTGTTGTCTAAACAATTTGTTATGAATTATCCAGTCAACTGTAATGAAAACATATGGACAAAAATCTCAAGAAACTCCTCCAATGTTTTAAAATTTGAGTGATGTTGATATTGATTGGGTGTATTTTACGCAGCTTGGCTAAATGGTGCTGCAGTGGCAGGAAAGGGCACTTGAAAGAATTGGGAAGGCACAAATTTCAGTGTACAATTTTTACATACCAGAAAATGTTTTGATCAAGCTTATGTTTGTGGGTATGCAAAGTTATTGACTTTTTTTTTCAGCGTGAAAGACTTGTTTTGAAGGTGATTAAGAATGTCAAGAATTATTCTTAAAACATAATTTCTAGTTATATTATGCCTATACTTAAATGTTGCTATGCAGTATTCCTGCAAAGATTTAATTTTTGTTGTTCAAATAGTCCTTTTCTTTGTTTTATTTTTAAAAGCCTGAAGGACAGTCACTGAACAATGAGTTGACTAAGACTGAAAACAAATGTATTTACACTGAAATTGCAGATCTTGATGTTGAGGGTTCTCTACTACCATAAAAAAAATAGACTTATATTTTACATGCTTATAATAATAATGGAAAAGCTATACTCCAAAAGGAAAATGGAAGAGTTTCAGCATTCCAGCAAAACCAAAGAGCCATTTTCATTGTATAGGGAGGTTTCAAAACGTTTTGGTTTGTTCTGATTTTGAGAAAAAAATGGGAACCGTCAGAATTTCCTCCAACGGTGGGGGAATCTGAGACCTGCCGACAGGCAGCATCCTCTCGGTGGGCTTTGCCCTGAAGAGTCAGGGATGGGGTGGGGACCTGCGCCTGCCCTGCAGCCTCCCCGCCGCACCGGGGACCCCAGTGCCGACCCCCCTCCTCCTCCGCCCTCGTCCCACGCCGGGACGGTCCCTCCTTGGCGGCGAGTCGCGTCGCGCAGCCCGACATGGAGGAGTGGAGACAGGAGAGCTGCCGGCGGCCGCGCCGGCACTTCTCCCACCCCGCTCCCCCTCTCTCTTCCCATTAATACCACCACAAATTAAATGACAGCGATGCAAATGCGGAGCGCGGCGTGGGGAACGCTGCTGACTGCATAATGGCCGTCATCGCTGCCTGCATCCCGTCACTCTCCTCCAGGTAATTAATTGCCCTGTAAAGTGCTTTGAGATACACTGTATGAAAAATGCTATATAAAAAAGACTGATACAATAGAGCTGTTGGTATTTAAAGTGGTAAAAACCAAGATAGGAAGACTGTTGGCAAATACATTTTTAGTCACTCTTTAAATTAGAAAGGTCCATCAATGAAAACTCGGGCAATTCATTACCCCCTTGCCGCTGCGGTGCTATGTTTAAGGTACATGCATATACAGGCCAGAATCATAATTTCCATATGAACTAGTTATTTATAACTACTGACAGGAGGAATTATGTGAAATAAACATAATTTATAGTTATTCCAGGAAAAGCCATCAAAATGAAAACTAATAAGGATTTCTTTCAGCTAAAAAGGTGTCAATTTGTTAGAAACCAATGGACGATGTTAATGCATCTGACAGAATTATTAATATATTTTCAAACAATGTAATTGTTTAGAAGCAGTCCACCTTGCTGGGCCAAGGACCATGGCGGTGGTGATGCAATGGAAAACACCAAGGGCTTGACTCTTCTTTTTTCTTCTTTAAATTGGCAACTCTAATTTTTTACAGCAAACACTAAAAGCAACCCCAAAGCCCTGATAGGCGTGAAGTGCAGGATGGGGTCTGGTACGGAGCGGGGGCTGGAGGCTCAGGAAACACCACGTTGGTGTGAGGATGTCACCTGTGCTGCCGCTCCGGTGAGCCTGCCTTGGCCTCAGCTCCGTCCCCATCCCCACCCCATCCCCACCCCACGGGGTCATGGCTGCCGATGGGCATTTCCCGCTCTGGGAGCTGGGGCTGTCGGGGTCCTGTATGGAGCTACCAGGGATACAGCCCAGGCACCCCCTGCCCTGGCTGTTGATGAGCTGAAGACCAGAGCTCAGCCCTGGAGCCCCCCGGGTGGGACAAGGCTCTCCAATGCAGCACTGATGTCCCCCTCCTGCTGAAGCGGCAGCACAAGCCCCCGCCGGGTGCCACTGGATGGTGACGGTGACGGTGACAGCATTTCAGCAGGGTTTGCATTCAAATCACCTACCACAATCACTGGTTTGCATGTGAACCGATGGAATTGTCCTCTTGGTAAATTCCACTTTTTGTTGACAAATGTTTTATTTTCTGCAGGAATTGTCTTGCAACATAACAATTTCCATTGTAGAACATGAAAATAAATACTGGGATCAGTCCCGGCATAGGGCAGAGCGGGCGCCACTCGCCCCGAAGGCGGCGCGAGCAGAGCAGGGCAGCGGCGAGAGGAGCTGGGCAGCGCCCGGAGGCGGGGAGCTTGCAAACCCTTCATGGCAGCAGTAACCGCGGCAGCTCGCAGTGACTCATTTTCCTTTCTTCTGAACCGTTCACCAGAATGCTTCAGACCTGCAGTGACATACTCTGCATCACTGTTTAAAACATGCCTGCAAAGACTTCCCAGAGCTTTCCATTTGCTGCTTTTATAGTTCGAGGGCTCTCACCTGTGTTTCATGTTATTTAGTATTGCCACAAAATTGGAGAGAAAACTTCAAATTCCAAACAGAAATGATCAAAGGAGAGATCCCCAATCCAGCACCATATTTCGACCTATAACACAGGAACAGCCGAGCTATAGAAAAGCAGAGGTGTCCGTGACAAGGGAAAGTTTGTCTTTCTCAGCACGTGAGTTCCCGTCTGCTGTTCGGGCAGGCAGCGACGGTCTGGCCACAGCCCTGGGACGCGGGTCCCTCCTCGCCTCTGGAAGCCGAGCAGCGGCAGAGCTCCCACGGCCACGGTGCTGCCGGGGGTGGTGCGGGCAGCCACCCCTGTGCGTGCGGCGGCCGTGCCACCCGGGCAGCGGGGCTCTGGCTCGTGGTGCCGGGACCGCCGCCGGTGCCACCCGCGCCGGGCTCCTTTCCCACAGCTCGGCAAGGCCAGCTGAGTGCGAGGTGGCCGAGCCCAGCTGGGACAGCCTGGTTCAGCAAGGGGGACCCCACCAGATTCATATTTTACCCCTAATTTGGGATCTGTTCTCACACTGTTAGGTCTTTGTCACTTGATGCTGCTATTCAAGGTATCCCCTTGGATTGTCACATGAGCAGCTCGCTTGGCTTATCTGATACTGCTCTCAGTCGGTTCAAATCTTATTTATCAAATAGACAGCATTTTGTTTCGATGGGTGATTTTTCATCTTCCATTAGTGAAGTTGTTTCCAAGGTTCCCCAGGGCTCTATATTGGGCCCGTTGTTATTTTGTGTTTATATGCTGCCACTGGGTTATATTATTCATCAGCATGGAGTAGCTTTCCATTTCTATGCAGATGATTCTCAAATTTATTTGTCTGCTAAACCTAGCGCTGTCTCAGCTGTCTCTGCGCTATCAGCCTGTCTCTCTGACATCACAAGATAGATGTGGCAAAACTTTTTGCCGTTAAATTCAGACAGAAGAGGTGAGGCCTGCCTCCATGCCAGCATTTTATTTCCTGGGATGACACTTGCAATACGATCACTACCAGGATTTCATCGTCGTGTCCCCACTCGTGCACTCCTGCTTTACCTTGCCGCTCCCTACTTGATTTGTTAGCATGCACCGCGTTCGACACTTGCCTCTGTCTGCAGTGTGATTTGTGGCTGCCATTGGCGTTGCCGTTCCGATGCATATTAAGGCAGCGGGGTTGGGGAACAACCTCCCCACCTCTCGCTTGCTGACAGCCCCCCGCCTGCAAAGGCCTTTATTTGTTTGTAAGCGCTGTGCAGAAGGCGTGAGTCCATCTTACAGATCTGCAAGGGTGCCGTGAGCATTGATGCCAGCCAAGTGAAATGTTTTAGAAATGTTTCTAAATTTTTAAATGTTTATGATCCAGTAGCATTTAAAGACCATAACTGCAGGTCCAAGTCCCAGGTAGCACCACACATGTTCTTCGTACAGACACACAGCTTGGAGTGTTTCTCCGGTAAGAGACAATAGACAGTCCTGAACCTCCGCCGAGGAGCAGCGCTGGATCTCTCTGTGTGGAGCACAGCATCTTCTCACCCTGCCCTTCACCTCCTCTCAGAGGGCTGGGGGCAGCGGGGAAGGACACGTCGTGCGAGCCCGCAGTTATCACAGGTTTTGCAGGATCATGAATATATTACGGTCATCTGTATTAGAGCTAAAATAGGTTAAAACATATATGTGACAGAATGAAAGAAAGTTTCAGAACCGGATTCTGATTTCAGCAGCTGTTGGTAGGAAAAGGAGCAGCCCAGGGCCCCTCAGCAGGCTCCCGGGGCTGACGGGGGCAGCAGGGCTTGGAGGGGGACGCCCCGCGACGCTCCCCCAAAGCAGGGGCTGCTGGGGCGGAAGAGCTTGTGCCTACTGATGTCATACGAGGGTTGGATCACGTGGAGGATGAGAGAAGCTTGATGGATGCCCACCAGGAATTACAACCCGATTAGTGTCCTCTTTCACTTGTCTGGGTTTGTTCCTTTCCACGGCAACGTGCTGGCACCGTGCGGCGCAGCCTCTGCCAGCGCCCAGGGTCCCCTGAGCTCATTCTCCTACCTGTGATCTTCCCGAGCGACCCTGGCTTTCGCTCTTCAGCGTGTTGCCCGCATCTTTAAAAAGTCCTTCAAAAATAGTCAATTTGTTTCTATAAGGATGAACCAACTAGCTCTCGCAGAGACATCAAATAAATCTACTTCATACATTATTTGTTAACTTCATCAAATAAAGTACAATTTTATGGCTTAAATGTCAATCTCCACAGCTCATTGAGTTCTTTAAAACAGCAGAGAGACTTGCCTGTTTACAGAAGCAAAAATTAGGCAGGCAGCTTTCAGCTAGTGCAGGGAACCCATTGGTTCTTGTACTAGGAAGAATCATAAAATATATTCAATGTGGAAGCGTGCAATTTGACAAAGACAATTTGATTTGTCCATGGCTTTTAAAATATTCATACCACTTTGATGGACTATAGTTTTATAAATATGGATTACCATTAACTGGCACAGGCAGTCGCTGCCTACAGATAGTGTTCCGTGAGGCTTGTTCGGAATGAAGGCCTCCAATAAAAAAAATCATTATCTCTGCCTAAAAACCCTAATCAGTAATGTTTGGTTTATTTGCAGCTCAGAGGTCAGTAATTCACTTTAACTGCTTATGTGTTTGTGTCATTTGGGAGGAAAAGGATTTTGTAGTTTTACTCCTCAGATGTGGAAACCGCTCCTGGAGCCAGGGCGGGCGCTGCCGACGGAGCGGCCTGGGGCACGGGGAAGCCGTGCGGCACCCGGCTCTGCGATGGGCCAGGGGCAGGAGCCGCCACGCCGGGCGCAGAGCTGCCCGGCAGTCAGCGCTGCCCCGGCCCTCGCCAAGCCAACGAACTGCACGCCCCGGAGCCCCAGGGATGCGCGGGAGAGACAGCAAGCCCCTCTCCGGGAAGAGAAAAGGGAAAGTGGTGTGAATTCAGTGAAACGCCTGATATTCACCGGGAATTTGCCAAAAACCACCTCCCTGTGGTGCTTCGCCCTGGCTCGCGCGCGGTGCGATCAGCCGGTTAGCGGGGGGCGAGCACGCCGCGTGCGCCAGGAGGGTCCGGGTCCCCTCGGCGGGAAGCGCGGGCAGTCCCGACGGGAACGGCAGCAGCCGCAGTGCCGACGGGGCGAAGGGGCAGCCGCTGGCAGCCGGTTACCCTCCGGCTCCCGGGTGGTTCCGGCAGCGGCAGGAGGCTTCCGGAAGAGCCGGGCTCGTCGTGCGTGCTGGATTCACAAGGGCCGGGGCTCTGACAAGAGCATCTGCGCCCGTAGGCCAGGCTGGGGTCAAGAAGAGCATGCAGCAAAATTTAACTGCTGCGTCTGTCAGAAAATTAATTTTTTTTTTAAGATAAGGAAAAACCAAGAAGTTGGTAATAAAACAAATAAAAAATAAGAGTTGAAATCCAGGGAAAACAAAGATAAGATTTGATACCGCTTTTGTTGGCTTCAGATCCCAACCGAAGTCTGAGAGTATGGGTAATGAGCTCATTACACATGACTTCAGGCTTGTTGAAGCGATAAACCAGTAACTAGCTTGTTCTCGCAATAAAGTATTTTGTATATGGTCTATACACATAGACAAGCATACACAGGAGAGCGCTGGTGAGTCTAGCGTGCAGCCTGAGAACCTGAATTAGCAAAGTGCTTTGAGTTTCTAACAGTAATTCAACTTGTGAAGTAGCTTCAGTTTCCAGCCCAAAAGTTTATTCAAGTTAAGAAAACACATCCTCAGATTAAAAAGAGTATTGCACCACTGTCAATTTTCAGACGTTGCCATCAGGAAAAAAAAATTACATTTCAGGCTGACGAGCGACTAATCAAGGCAAGTGAAACGGTGCTGCAATAAATTACTCCACAGCGAAATAAACCACACAAACAGACCGATGATAATAAATGTAAATTATTTCTCTGAAGAAATTTTCTTGGTATATGAGTAATACGAACCATCAGGAAGGAGTCTTCCTTAACATTAATTACAGAAAATGACAAGTGAGCTGATGACTGCGAAGGCTCATTATCTGAGAACATATTCACAACTTTGCAATTTGCGCGAGATGTACTCGGGCTAAATTAATCTCCCTTCTTTGCATGAGCCTCTTCTAATTTTCATGTTATTAACAGGTTTGCAGTATCACTCAGTGCTTGTCACTCTAATCAGGTTTCGGCATGTTCGCAAAAGCGAAGTGTCATTTATAAGGATAAGCCCTCATAATGGTGCTCTCTTTCATGTGGAGAATTCTACAAGGTTGCTTTTAATAAGGTCCTTTAATCATCTCCCTTTGCTCAACTTTTGGCCCCTCTGTTTTTTCATGAAGAGTCATTAAAAGACTTTGAAGTTCATCAAGGATGAAAAATTCATGACATTGTTGCAGGAAAAAGGCCAAGGGACGGAGGGACGCGACTGGGCAGGGGACGGGCGCAGGGGGGGACAGGGGACGGCCTCTCCCCGGGCTGCGGGACATCCCCGCCAGCGGAGCCGGTGCTGAGCCCACCCAATCGCCTCGGGTGCTCTCCCAAGCCCCGGCTCGCGGGGGTGCTCCCTGGCTCCTCTTCCGAACCTGCCGAATATCCAGAGCGGGAGGCGGGCGAGGGGTTGCCCGCGTTGGCAGCCGCAGCCGCTGCTCCCAGCAGCCTGCAGGCAGCAAAGGCGGCATCCTCCTCCTCCTCCGCTCCCGGCCCGAGCCACGGCACAGGGTCGCCGCCGGCGGTGCCACCGCGCTGACGCCTCTCACCCGCGGCTGACGACCGTCGGCATCGCTGCCCTCCCGGGCTGACAGCCCTCGGTATCAGCCAGCGCTCGTGGCACCCGTGGCCGGGGCGCCTCGGCTCCCCCGCGGCGACCCCCCGGGGTGAATCGGCAGAGGGAGGATGCCGGGGGAGGGACGGGCTGGGAACAAATCAATGTCCCTGCTCGCAGCAGCAGCAGCAGCAGGGGGAAGGCACGTGGTGCTTTAGAGGGGAGCGTTAATCAAAGGCGACATTTCTCTAGGTCTGCGGCATGGCTGGGCTGTTTGAGGTTAACCTTATTCTTCTTCTGTGATTTGATAACACTGGACTGGTGTTTATGCTGAAGCTTTTGAACACAATGGAAGGAGGGGGAGAACTTTATTAAATTTTTGAAATTCATTTAAGCGGGGCTAGCATAATGAATTGCCAGATCTTGTGTGCACATTGTCCCCGGAAGCAACAATAATTTAGGTGGACATAAACCAATATGTAGATTAAAAATGTTTAAGCCAAGTGTCGTAAAATATATAAAAACATAAGGCAGAATTAACATATCAAAGTTTAGCATTATAAGTAATGACGGGTCAGATATAAGGTTATGTCTGCAAAATTGCATTTCAATATAATAAATCCATTCAAACTCTGTCCAGAGACACAAATTGAATCTATAGACGAAGCAACTGCAATCCATTGAATGTTATGAAGTATTCAAGTGAAAAAAATGCATTTAGAAAAGGAAATTGAGTGTATTTTAAATATACAGGTGCTTGGAACTTCCATATAGCTTTATGCTCATACAGATTTGTATACACTGCGTACACAGCCTACTTTTGACAAAGTCCTCAAAATGATGAATTTCTGATGGAAGACTTGATATTGCAGCAGATCTGTTATGCACCGCTTATCCTGTAACACAAACCATTAATAATAATCACACTCCCCGCCGTCCCGAGCTCTCTTGTTGGGGTTTCAAAGCTTTTGCAACTCCACACGCCCCGGAAGGATGCTGCTGCAGGCGAGGACCGCGAGGGCTGGCCCAGCCCCAGGGGACCCACGGTGCCACCGTCCCTGCGCTCCCCGGCTCTGCGGGCAGCCGGGTGCTCCCAGCCCCACACCCCGGGATCTCCATCTTCCACCTCCATCCCAGCCCTGTGGAGCAGCTTTTTTCCTCCCTTGCTTTTCCACAACCGAACTTTCCCGAATGCCGGACACTCGGTGCCTCCATCCTCCACGGATGGAGCCGGAGGGAGCACACTAACGAGCACGGCTGGAGCACTGCGAGCCCCGGTGTCTTATGAATATTTGATAGAAGCGCAGCCCTTCTCAAGCTGCATTAACACGCTGCTGAGAGTTATTAGCACTAATAACGCACCGCAGAAGGCGAGTGCGGGCACCAGGACGGGGAAGTTCCCGCCCCGGCTCCGCTCGCTCCGTGGCTGAGGGCAGGGGGAAGGCTGCCCGCACCCCCCTGCACCAGCCCTGCCCAGCGCCCACCCCATGGACCGGGGGGACGCGGGCACCACGTTTACCCGAACCCTGGGCCCTGTGGGGAGCGTGGCGAGAGGGGAGGCAGAGGTGCTGCCACGACCTCTGAGAGCATCCCTGGCCACAGCCAAGGGGGAGGCACGGGAGGCTCTTCCCTGCTCCTGCCGGACTCCCTTCGGGCTCTCTGGGATGCTGCCGGAGCCAAGAGGGGACATTCAGGTCCCAGGTTGTCCATGTTCGGAGGTGGCGGGGCAGGCAGGGCAAGGGAGGCAGGGAGCCCTCCCCACGCTCCGGCAAGGCGAGGCAGGGACCGGAGGAGCAGCGACCGGCAATCCCCGCTCCCGGGCACGGGAGAGCTCTGGCAGCGAGGCCTCGAGAGTGGAGATTAAAAGGTGCTTTTGGGAGCTCGCGTGATGGGGAACGCAGACTTTAATAGACATGTTCATCTTTCAGCAGTGTGTTTTGCATGTAATAATGTCAGCACACTTCTCATTCTGGCAGAAATTCCACAGATAATTGGAAAGAAGTAAAAATGAAAACATTAGAATTTGCCATGTCATATGTTAACTTTTTATTATTGTATGATGCCAATGGTCCACTGACAGATGCTGTGTTATTAACATTTGATTAAAAATCACTTCAGGTCTAAAGCAGCCTGTTCAGAAGAGAACATCTTGACAAGCCTGGTGGTTTGTGATTGACAATTAATAACATTCTGTGTGTCACAACATAGATAGTGTGACTTATTGGTGCCGGTGTAATGCAACACTTTTCATCTGAGCTCTTCAAATTGGTACATAGAAATAGGAGAAAAAGAGCCTAATTTAGCTGGCTTTGATTACAAAACAGAGCTAGCGCAGATCTCTCCATCCCCTTCCCAGAGCAGACCGACAGCGCTCAGCAAGACGGACCCTCATCCCACCCGTCCTCTGCAAGGGAAAGGACTTCGCCACCTTGTCATGCGACCAAACTTCTGTGCAAAAACTCAGTGTTAAACTACGCAGTCACAGCAGTTACTTGCAGCAGTAAACTACAAATCTGTTTATGTAACAAAAAATTAGAAGGCAAACTTTCATTTTCTTAAATATTAAAATAATTTTAATTATTTTAACTAGAAAGATGATAGGTCAGTCCTCTGAGGTTTGGTTGGGGGCTCTCTTAATTGCATGCTACTACAAGTGAGATCTGATGTCTGTGTGTCAATAGTGAAATTCATTAAAAATAACGTAAATTACCTTCTCTGGATGAGGTCTGGAATGTACCATTTTAATTGCCTTTGCTCTATCAAAGGTGAAATTCTGACAAATTTGATTGTGCTCTGCCTACTTTGAAATAAAGGCTTTAGCATCACTGACCACATTTATATCCAGACACAAACGTTACTGTGGATTCAGGCACTGCACCACGGCAAGCAGAAATCTGGGCAGCTCTGGTTAGGAGCAGCCTCCACCTCTGCAAGCCCAGCAAACCCCATCCAAATGGGTCCTTGCCATCTTTGATTCATTATTTATTGAAAAGGCCTTTCCCAAGCACGACGGGGCAATGCGCTATTTGCTCAGAGGCAGCAAAAAGCCACCGCAACTTCTGCAGGTGGAGCCGGACGAGCGCGCTGCCCACCCAAAGGTCCCCTCCCACGGCGTTGGATGTAAAAAGCCGTTTTAATGGATGGGGCCCAATCTACTCGGGAGATGCGGGTTTTTGCTCCCGGAGGCACAGCTGAGGCGCAGCAGGGACCGTGCCCCTCCAGCTGTGTGCCGCGTCCCGGAGCAGCCCGTGCCTCCGCCGCAGCTCCGTTCCCAAGCGCCGCGGTGTCTGCCCGGTCCTGCCAACCCTCCCGCCGCGGCACCACGCACCCCTCCTGCCTTCTACAAACAACCGGCTGCCACCGACATCGCCTGTGCCCAGCTGCCACCCCGGTCAGCCCCACACAAAGAGCCGCGTCGCCAGCGTGCCGCTTCGCCCGGCCGCCTTTGACCAGGGCTTGCTGCGCTGCACAGAGCACGGTTGCAGTTACATGCTGAAGCAATGCAAACACTTTCCCAGCCCTAATGCAGTAAGCAGGGGAAATAATTACAGATTTCCAAGGTTCAACAGGGAATACTTCTGAGAAATGCGTCCTCCACTGGGAGTTTCATAACCATTTAATCTAATTTTTCTTGATGTTTTGATCTTCCTTTTAAACAAGGCATTTGTCGTTAGCTTTCAAGGAGACAAGTTGCTAATACATTACACTCTTAAAAGGCCCACAGTTAGTGTCAATGTCTTCTGATGGCTGTTCACTAACAGTACGTGAAAGAATTGCCAGTGTCAGTTCCTCTCCCCTTGGCTGCAACAGTGACGGCAGCACGGTCCCCTCCCGGCAGCGCCGGCAGGGACACCGGTCCAGGGGGGGGCACGAGGTCTGAACTCTGCCTTCTCCCCTCCACCCCTCCTATCCAGTGTGCTTTTCATGGGGCTTTTACCACCCGGCTTGTGCTTGGATGATTCTGAGCACTCCTGACCATTTCTAAGTGGGCATAAAGCAAAGATTTATTAGGAAAAGGAAACATGAGAATAAATCTTCTCACACAAAAGTCCTGTTCTCCCATCCAGCTCCAAAGGGTGAATTTCACTCCTAAATAGGATGAGAGTCTCTGACTCCATCTCAACTAAAGTCAGCTCTGTTTGTTAATTAGGTCCAACGAGGAGCATGGGGAGGACAGAGCCAAAAGCCACCAGAAGGGACCCAGAAAGAGGAGAGGTGGGGGTCACTGGTTGGTCACTTGGTAGCACACCGGTCCCCAACACAGCAGCATCCCACAGCCACCCCGTGGCCTGAGACAGCCTGGAGAAAACAGGATCAGTCTTTGGGAAAAAGGATTCAAGTTTGGAGAGTGGGAAGAACAACCTGAGGCCAGACACGTCCCCGTGGGAGGGGGACAATCTGTTTCTCCGGTTCCTTTCCAAAAGGGCAGGGGTGTAAAGGGTCCCCCCGGCCTCGCGGAGGCATCACGCACACGAGCCCCACCGCAGCCATTCGTGCCCCCGGCACGTTCTCCTGCTGCCTTCCAGGGGGACTTGGAAAACCAGCGGCACACGCTGCGCCCTCTCCGCAAGCCAGAGGGAACCCTGGGGCAGCGCGGGCAGAGCCGGGGCTGCCCCGACCCCCGCCCTGCCGCGGGGAGGCTGCACCTCCAGTCTCTGCTTCCTCTGCTCTTTCAAGAGTGTGAAAAAAGCAGATGGAAAAAATATTTTGTTAACTTCTTGGATGACATAACTTGCATATTAAATAATAATGAACCAATAAATTACAAGAAACTAAACAACCAGAAGAATATGTATGTGGAGTTTGGAGCATTTATAAATGAATAAATCATTCATGATGTATAAACTCCACGTAGCTAAATGCATCATTTATTGAACTTTAACGCATTTCATGACATATCCACCTCTAACTAGCTGTTTTTAAGAGCAGGTGTGCATCTTCACAGAAATGTCAGTTGATTAGTGGATTACAGAGATTAGCAAGGCTCATCCACTACAGCATCAGTAACAGAAGCAGCACATCTATGGGCATTTTCAGTATTAACATCTCCGTAAAGATCCCATGGGGCAGCACACCCTGATTTTCCAGGTGGTTGCTGAGAGGGGACTGGACCAGATGGAGCTCGCGCCCCTCAGACATCCCTGGGCTCGACAGAGCAGCCCAGGCTCCGGGCAGGGCAGAGCCACCCCTGCACCCAGAAACCAGCAAGAGGCGTCGAGTCCCGGGAGCTGTAACGTGCCTGGGGAGCTGCGGGCACAGCTCTCCCTTAGCTCGGACAGCTCCAAACCTCCCTGCTCGTCCTCGCCTTGCAGCCCAGGCTCACTTCGAGCACCCCCAGACTCCTCTGCAGGATCTGGAGAACATGAACCATGTTTGAACATCAGATTCTTACTTAAGTGGTTAAGATGGATTTAAAAGTCTGACTTGAGGCTTCTCCGCTGAAGACCACGAGCTGTACTGTCTCTGAAGGGGCTGGCCGGAGGGGTTCCGCTGGCTCGCAGCTGTGCCTGCGGAGGGGCTGCCCTCCTTGTGCATGATGCACAGGCAGTCACTCCTCTGACACGGTGTCACTCCTCTCCGGCTGCATGACTATTTTTAAACAAGATAATGCTGAAAAATGCATAGCAGGTACATGTTTTTTTGACAAAGAGTCATTTCACTAAAGTGCTTTTTAATTGGGAGGCATCACAAACCTTTCCAAGCGCCCAGCAGCAGCTGGAATACCTAATGCCGGGGCAGATGGCAGCTCGCTGCCCAGGGGGAGGGTGGCAACCCCTGCAGCCTCAGAAAAATCTACTTTTTCTTTTAACACACATGGCTTCTCTTTCTATAGCTCATGTTGACTTCTCAGTGTAGAAACCTAAACAACTTCTGCCACCACCCTCCCAGCGAGCTTCATGTGTGGACAACTCGGGCCACTGGTGCAGGCTGCACTCAGAGCTGCCGCTCGGAAACGCAACCCAGGAGGAGGAAGGCGGGTGTTTGGGAGGCGAAGATGCATCTCTGCTGCTCTGCAGAAGACCACAGTTACCAGACAGCCATCACCGACCGAAGTCTCCATCCTCTGGGGTCTCGTCTCCCAACAGCACAAGTCCCTGTCACGTTCCCAGCCAGGCTGGCTCGCAAGGAACGCTGAACGGGGAGGTTTGCCTCCAATCTGCCGTACCCAGCCTGCGACAGCCACTGTGGCGTTAATCACGGAGGAGCCCGAGTGGCCTGGTGCTCCTTGTTTTAAGCGCTGCACCTGTCATATGGTAATTAATGGGTGTGGGATTTCTTTTGACAGGAATTCAATGGCCTGGAACAGACTTTGTGCCAGTCTTTTGTGCCTCAGGCAAAGTGCTTACTAAGTAATTTTATGGATACCAATCTCAAACATTCTACAATTAGCACTTTGTTTGCTTTAGTTTGTAAAAGGCAGGGCCTTACCTCTCCCATTGTGGCTGACAAACTTCAGCTCCAGCAAAGCTCTTTCCCCAACAAGGGTTTGCCTGGGGGGGGGAGCAGGCTGGATCTGAGCAGTGGCAGTTGCTGCAGGTGGAGGCGGGTGGCAAATGCCCCCCCCAGGCAGGGAGGAGACCTGAGGGCACTGACTGCATCGCACCTGAGGATGCCGCTAAGCCTCTCTGCTCCTAAAACATTGGGAAACCACCCGCAGAGACCCCAGGGCAGCAGTTCGTGCAAGAGCCGCTTCCCACAGAGGTTTTCCGTGAGCCCAGGAAGGGCACCCTGCCCTGCAGGCAGCCGAGCACAGCCCCTGTCCCAGCGCCAGGGCGGCAATCACGTGGAGACCCCCCGCAAAACCCCGGGAGCAGAGCTACCGGCCTTCCCGAGCCTCCTCCAGCCTGCCACCACGGCACGTCTTGCTGACCCCCGTGACCGACGGAAGTTTAAAGGTAAGGCCAGGCACAGAGCCAGGGCTGCCCGCGGAAGGAGCGACCGAGCCGCTTCCCGCACATCGGCGCCCGGCCGGAGGGGCTGCTGCTGCCGGAGACCTCGCCGGGAGCGCCGGGGAGAGGGCAGGGTGCGCTCGGTGGAGAAATACCTTACAGTAAACAGAATACTGTTTTATATGAAACCATTAAAAAGGTCCCTGAGGGCAGCCCTAAGTATATATTATATTTTACGCTGAATCCCTGTTTTGACTTGACTTTATAACAAAACCATGTTTTCTGTATTTAAGCAGATGCAGTAAAGGAAAGGTCATGACTGGTGCTGACATGGAAATCTCATTTGGCTCATGGGTCCCCTTAGGGTCTTTATGCTGTGTGGTGCTTTAAACATATTTCAAAGTACAACACTAAATGTCACTCTCTAATAGACAGAGGCATTCCAAGTGTTTCTTGAATTTCCTTGGAAAGTGCTTTCCTGAAGCCAAGGGCTCAGCGCTGCTTTGGTTTACACCCGGCGCAGTGGGGATGGCTCCGTCGCAGCCGAGGAGCCGCTCCGCGAGCACCCGGAGCAGCACCCGAGAGCCACGTCTGCCCGCTGCCCTGGAGGTAATTAAGCCTGGTAGCAGCTTCTTGCAATAGCTGAGAATCAGGAAGAATTGCAGAAAAGAAAAAAGAACAGAACACAAATCCCTTTCTTTGACACATTTACCATATTTTGAATTAATTTCCATCTTTTCCTTTCCACATCCAATTCTTCAAACTTATTCAGCAGCTCTTTTGGGACCTTAAATAGTTTGGGTGTTGGGTTTTTTTTTTTGGTTGGGTTTTTTTTTTTTTTAGTGTTTAAAGTCTAACACAATCTGTACAAGTCACTACAGCCCGATCCCCAATTCTGAAACCTCTTGAAAGAGCAGTTAGATCTTATTCTGCTGCCAAGCTCGAGATGCAGTGAAGATGAGCAGCTAGCCAGATGGCCTGGAAATTTATTTTCTTTTCAGAGAATTAATTTAGTTAATTTCTTCAACAAATAAGGACTTTACTGATGAGTCAGAGGGATTGACACTGGTCAGGAAGACCTGAAGTCAATGAATAATTTCTACCTTAAGTAGCTAAAGCACTGAAAAAATTTAACAGCATTTTGACAGTTAAATTGGACTTTGTTTGAAAATGGACATTTTCATTTACAGTTTATCCCACAAAAGGGAGAGACCGAAACACTCCGTAAATCCTCAGAGACCCGACAGCTCCTGCTCAGCCAAATGTGACGTTTCAGGCTGGTCCCAAACCAAAAGTCTGTCTCCCATTTGTACTTCAGCACAACCAGGACTAGTATTCCCAGTTTTTCAGTTCAGTCAAGGAAAACTCAAGAGAAACCCAGTGGCTCCAGCTCTGACTGACGGTGAGAGCCATCAGCTACAGCACTTTTGCA
Organism: Oceanodroma leucorhoa; assembly: GCA_030449065.1. NCBI lineage: Eukaryota > Metazoa > Chordata > Aves > Procellariiformes > Oceanodroma > Oceanodroma leucorhoa. Next base: position 755,665 of record JASVER010000075.1, on the reverse strand, counting down.
AACAGCCTGGACAGCGGATCCACGGGCTCCTCTCCGCAGGGCGAGGATTTATGGTCAGTTTATGCTGCGTGTACCGTATGCAAGCTTATTTTTCTCTTAGCTGCTATAAAAATTAAAGATTTAGGTATATACTGCAAAAGGTACTACCAATTTTATGTACTAGCATTTCTCTCCTATGATCAGGGTATAAATCCAGCTTTTTCAGCATGTCTATAAATTACTCTGTATCAACAGGGCAGCTGCAGGTCAACTAAGCAAAGCCGGATAAACCTTTTATAACTTCTTGCTGTGGCTAATGTCATCATATAAACTTTGCACACACTTCAGGACCACTTTGCCGTCTGTCCTCACAATCAAACATGTCTTCTCCATAGTTGTTGGGTTATTGCTGTCACGATGCCGCCAGAATTACCCAAGTTTTTCCCCATGAGCGGCAACACAAGAAAACTAAAGGACTTATCACAGAAAGCAGGAAAAGTTTCAACATTCTTGCCCAAAGAGGGGCACGTCTCTGCTAATCCAAATTCCCACGCTGAGATCTGTAAGTGTGGTGAGTGTGAGCAGTCTCACCCGAACGGAGCCACTTACTCGTCTGTAAGAAGTTCCCAAGTCGCACCCTGTGTCTGGCCAGAGGCGAAAGGCTGGGACCATCCGCACGGGCTGTCCCCTCCCCTGCGCCGGGCAGGGGCCACCACACAAGAAGCATCTCCTCAAGGCGTGAGTATGAGTGCCCAAAATGCTTAGCAAGATTAGGGCAAATACGCCAACGTGTAGGATTCGCACCGAGATGGTGTCGCAGTTTTCAGAAGACAAGGTGCAACAAAAAAGTTAATGTGAATCTCCAGGAGAGACGGGGCAGGTTCAGACCTTCACACCCTGACAGCATCACTGCACAATTCCCCCTCTACATCACCATTCTGCCTGTCCTCACAAATCTCATTTATTGTCATCACTGTGAAAAACAAAATATTTTTGTAGTGTAAATAGAAGCAAATATTTGAAGTTACATGGTGCTTTCTTTGCATTAATTAGCAATTTACTGAACAACTATTGCTGTGTAAACCAACAATCAGTATCTTATAATTAAAAGCCTGTTCATGTTTATCTGTAATCTTTCCCCGAAGATAAAACCCTCTGAAAATCAGAGTCTACAGTTGTTTCCAAAATGGAGAAAATGTCAATGTAAAGAAACTCATGAAGTAAGTCACTGTCATCTCTGTGAGGTACCAGAATAATCCGACGAAGCTCACGCTCACCTTTGTAAGCCTGCGCGTGCCCTGGGGTGCCGGCAGCGGAGAGGGGTGCGTGTTGGCCTCGGGCAGGTTACCCCGCTGCGGGGACCAGGCTGCAGACACGTCGCGCGCCGCGGTGACTTTATCGTCCCCCACTCCGAGCAGTGCCAGCCCGCCGGGGCAGCCTGACCTGGAGGAGTCAGCCCCTGGGTCTCTCCAGTCCCTCCTCATTCCCGCTCAGGTACACATACAGCGCAACATCGACACAAGTTCTGTTCACGCAGGAAAACCCCCTGAACATTCGCAAATACGTCCATGCCCTACCGAATATACTAACAGCCGCACTTGCGGTTTTCAAAGGGTTAACTTTGGAGATACTTCCACATTTCTACAATGAATTCTCCCCAGTGGAAAAATTCCTGATCTTCATTAATATTTAAAAATGAAAGCGCTGGGTATTCTCAGTAGAATACAAGACACAAGGACAAATTAATCTCTGGGGTAACCATTGGACTCCACTGAGTCACACCGAAGATATGATTCTCCAGTTCCTTCTGCTGATTAAACGCGAGGGTAAAGACCAGGCTTTCGGGCCCATCTCCAGTGTTTTCCTCACTTGGAACTCCCCGGCTGATCCCGTGGAGCAGTTTGTTCACTGGCGTTTTCTCAGGGGTTCGGAGCAGGCGTGCGTGCCTGCCCTCGAGCTCTCCCGGCCGGCTCTGCCCGGCCACGCTGCAGGGGCCAGTCTCTCGCCCACTGCCGGGCATTGCCAAGCCCAGGCCAGTCACGGGCAACTTATTTTCCTGTTGGAAAATAAAAGCCAGCCTTTAGCTGGTAGAGGACCTGGGAACATCCTCCTGCTCATCCCCTTTCCCTCAGCCCCAGTCCCCAATACCCATCTCTGCAGGCTGGGGACAGCCAGAGAAACCCCCACTGAGGGCTGCTGACAGTGCACACACAGACCAGAAATCCAACATGTTTACGTGTTAGTAACAAATACTTCCTAAATATTTATAAATCTAACCCTGTGTTTTTTATATACTAATACTTAAATATGCTAGAGTTCCCGTGCATTCACGTGCCTGTGCAATAGCTCTTGGGGGGATTTCTCTGGCTTTCCTGGGGTCCAAGCCACCCTCGGTTCACAGGAACATCTCCGAGACCTTGCTATATGAGCAATCACCATCCGAGAGGGGCAAAGGCTCCGGGGGGTTCTGTCCCACCTATAAGAAAAATCAGGGGTTTGTTCTCTTCAGCTATTACGCACAGAGCAGTGCTCGCTCCAGCTGTTATACACCGAATGATGCGCCACGATTCTAAAAAGGTGGAGCTAAGATTAAAAATTGTCTGCCTTAACTTGTAAGAAATATATTCCAAGGGCGTGGTGTAATGAATTGAGTCGTTTGGATTCAGGAGTCACTTTGTTCCTGTTAAAAGGGAAGCACACTCCAGTTCTGTCTGCGCTTCTGCAATTAAAGAAATACCTTCCTTAAAACTCTTTCTTGTCATTTTCCAAATGTGGGACCTCCATCCCTGCACTCGCTTACCAGTAACACACTGTTTCCTCACAACTTTCCTCCTAGGGTACTCACGTTCTACCGGTTGACGTTTTGCAGAGTCAAACCATAAAATCCTCATATTCTGTAAAAGTCATACATCAATAAAAATAAAAATTTGAGTCCAGGCCCATTTTGTGTTTGACCCATTGCCTGTTGCCAAAGCCTGCAAAGATCTTTAGCCTCTAGATTGCCCATGGTCAAACAAAATATGGTCTGAGTGGCATTAAATATCACTTTTGCATTACACACATTTTTCTTTCATATATGGTGTCATAAGTGGATAAAAACCTCCTGATATTCTGGGTACCTAAAGCACAACACAGCTTCTACTGAAGGGACCTTCAGGGATAAGAGGCTAGTGCGCTGTTAAAGATTAAAACCCAGCCATCTGCTTTTATGCTTGAGAGTCCTTCGCGACTCCCCGGTGACATCACATTCATCTCACTGTATTTGAAAAATGCATTTAAATGTCAAAACTAAAGTACCCAAACAATGGCTCCTTAGCACACTAACTGTTAACACATTGCTTAGCCAAACGCCTTCCCCAAGACATATGGGGCCAACTCTATCCATAAAATATACCACAAGTAACACACAAAGTCCCAGAGGAAATAAATGCTCTCTGTTGTACTCTGACCTGGTTTTTCCTCCCAAAACACCCTTGAAGACATGTTTCACTGCAGGAGTGGACATCAATTTCAAATACTTTCTTGTAGCACTGCACCTTCTCACAGCTGAAGAGATGCTCCCAGGTAAAGCCGCAGGGCTGCGGTTCCCGGGGGGATGCACTCGCTGAAGCGCTTGGGCTGATCCCACGTTAAGCCCCGCTCTGGCAGAAGCAAGTGCCCCACGGCTTTTTAGCTCAGATGAGGAAAACAAAGGTTTCTGATAGCTAAGCCCTGCAGCTGCCCACCCCAAAAGTGTTTCCAGACCAACTACAGAGCGCTGGTGCATACCTACTACCAGGTCCCCTCGGTGCTGGCTTGTTCTCCTCGCAGCCCGAGCAGGGCACAGCATCCATGGGCCAGGACAAAGCCCTGAGCAACCTGCTCTGCCCCCACACCGGCCCTGCTTTCGGCAGAAGGTCGGACTAAAGATCCCCCGAAGTCCCTTCCAACCCAAGTTAACCTACGATATCTCTTCCTTCCACACAAGTTCTGGTGTTATCGAAAGGTTTAACCTGGCTCAGTTTTAGCGCTCTGCTCTCTCAACCCCGACTTCAGAACTACAGCCCCTTTCTGGGCTGGTATGGCTGCTGCTACGTCAGGCAAGGCCGTTGGTATTGCACGTAAGCAACACCGTGCTCCTGAACCACCCAACACCGCGGCGTCTGACAGCGGCGCAGGGAGGTGCCGTTCAGCCTCCTGCCACCAGCAGTCGGAAGCATTCGCGTATTGGAGCGAGCCGCCCAGCAGGGCTTGGTGGGCACGTCCCCGGTGAGCGCGCTGGATACGGGTACTTCCGAGGCCACACACTGGGTATGTTTCATCCCAATTGAAATAAAACTGTTCAGATCAATGAACTCAGTAATTTACTTCAGACAGACCTAATCAGAGCAAGGTAAAAAGAGAGGCAACTTTGCAAAATGTAAATGAACCTGAAGCCAGAGATACAAGTAATGGGAATTCAATGGCAGCCTGTGTAAGAGCAGCAGAACCATTAGCTGCCCTTAATTCCAGCTGCTTGGAATAGGGGAAGGGTGGGAGATGGGAGAGAAACAGGCTCCTTCCTCCAGCCCTGCAAAGCTGTGAAAGCGGGATGCTCAGCTCGGGGGTTAAAAGCAGCTCTGCCCGGGCACCTCCCCTCTCCCCAGGGGTTAGCTGGTGCTCTGCACACCCCAGCACACTGGGGGTACTGACCTGCTGAGATTTTTCTCCTCCCTGGGCAGGTCCCAACACCTCTGAAAGTGCAGAACAGAACTGGGCAAGACCATCCTCAACCCCAGCTGGGAAGCAGAAGCCACCCACAGCAGGTGGTTATTGAACAGCCAGCATCTGTGGGAAGGGCAGAGGCAGAAAGGAACCCACTTGCCCAGCAGATTTTGGTTGCTCAAGCTTGGCCCCAGTGGTGCAAACACCATTTTCCTGCCAGAGCAGAGCCTTTCCCTGGAGCAGGGCTGAGCCCCGGGCAGGTCTGCGCAAAGGCAGACAGGCAGCTGGGGTCAACAGCTCAGCAGAAGGCTGGCAGCAAGCCCTGGTATCGTGGAAACATCACCGGTTACTGCTGGGGAGACCCGGCCCTTGGCCAGCACCCCAGGGCCGGGGGGCTGCAGAGAGCGGTGGTGGGAAAGAACAAAACCCCCCATATGCTCAGGGAAGCCCAGTTTTCCTTGGGCAATGTGGAAATGAAGGCAGGGTATGCAGTGCTCGTGTCACGGCACTGGCACCGCTGAGGCAGCGTTGGCTCTTTTACAGAGAGGAGCAGTTAGGTCTTCATAATGGACTGCAACTTTCTAGAATAATTTAATTTTTTCCTACTGTTACGATGCCAGAATTTCAATCAGACAAAACCATATAATGGATTTCTTTTGCTGGGCATGTTACATAAATTGCATATTCAAGTACTATAAAATATTTGTAGCAGACAGGTACTTTTCTAAATTGGGTCTGACAGTAAGCGATAGTGACTGGAATATTTATGTGACAGCACCTATGTAATGAGGCAAAATGCAGGGTGTGGGACTATGAAGATGCCAGCAGGAATCCCACACGGAGGTTCCCAGCTTTTCTGCCCCGCTGCACCGAGATGCCCAACCAACTGAGGCCACGATCTTTGTCATCAGGGAGCTCCGGCAAAGCCCATCAAGCATAGACAGCCCTACGGCAGAAATTTGGACCGATTCTCCCTTCTTTCCTCCGTCCTCTTTGCTAAGTCTCATCAAAGCATAGTGATTGCGAATCTTGGCGCTTCTGCCCCTGGAAACAGCTGCCTCTCTGGGCAAAGCACAAAGCGGCCGCGACCAGCGAGGTGGGCAGGGGCTGAGCCAGCGGGGCTTGGGGCCAGGGGGTTTGCCTTCGGATGCCCTCCCAGCAGGGATACTGGGGAAGACCCCTTCACTGCTCTGGGCATCCTCAGCATTTGGAAACACATTCACCAAGCACCCCAGCTCCACCAGACGGATTTTGACTGTATGTTGACAGCAGCGGTTGGCCTGACTTGCTTCTCCCACCCAACATTGTCCCAGATCCCAGGCGGTTCCCACACAACGCAACCTCCGTGTAAAGACCAATGTTTTGCCTCCCTGAGAAGCCAGACCTCTGTCCCGAGTCCTCTGGCCCCAGGGAGGCAGGCTCTGCCATGGCCAGCATCTCCCCAGCTTGGGGTGACTGGAAGGATGTTCCTTGTCCAGTGCAGCCGCCCCCAGTTCCTGCCCAAGGATTTGCTCCATTGCCAGAGCCTCCCTGAGACTCAACACTCATTTCAGTAACATTTTCTTGACAATCACAATTGGCAGGTCCATACTTAGCCTTTTTACAATTAAAATATTGTATTGATACAAATAGGCTCTGGCAGCCACTTCAAGAGGTTTTTAATTGAATGATTATTGTATTAAATAACTGTTTTTAATGGAGCATGAACTTGCTTTAATGATGACTGTGGAGCTACTGAAGGTCCAGAGGATTTCACAGGTATTTCCAGCTTTTCACAAATAAATATTTATGTCTTGCCAGCAGAAGGGTTTTCTGGCTGACCACTGAGGGTTGCAGGTAGATGCTCCCGGCAACAGAGAGCCCAGCCCTGGGTCAAGCTCCGGAGCTGAGGCTGGCAGCTCCTCAGGCTGTGCCAGGGCCAGGACCCCTGACCCTGCCATAGAGGGTCTGAAGCCAAACCACTCGCTTTGCTCCCGGCCACGTCCTCTCTCCATGAAGGCATCGCAGCAGACACCTGCTGTAGGACTGCAGCACGCTCTCCTTGCCATAATACCAGTTTCCAGAGGACAAATCCTTCCCCTCAGAGGGATTTTGCAATGAAACCTGCCCACAAGAGCAAAATGGTTAGGGATGCAGAGCTCCCTTTCCAGGGGAGGGCCATAACCTCTCCCACGGCAGGACGGGTACGGATGCTCGCGGGCACAGGGAGGCAGCCTGGCATGGCAATGGCCGTGGTACAAATCCTCCTCTCTGAGCACAAGCACTGGGTGGGCAGTGGGATGAAGGGGAAGGAAAGCTGGACTTCATTAACCCCTATCACAGGGCAGCTGCAGCACCAGCACCCTGAAGAGCAGCTGGATCACCCAGCCTTAACACACCCTGACCCACAGCCTCATGGGATTTCATCTTCTGCCAGGACATTTCTAGTCATCCCAGCCTGTTATTAAAAACCTCTTTGGTACAGACACCTCCGTCTATCTCCCTTCAACAATAGCTCACGTCAATTCATATTACTCATGAACAGCAGAAGCAAACATGAGGATGAACCCTCTGGAAAAGGCTTGCACGGTTCTTCAGCATGAGCAGGATTAATCACAGATAATAATTACCATACCAAGAGATAATACTTCCAGCAGATCAGCCTTGCCTCCCAGCTCCCGGTCAAACGGGACCTATCAAAACTAGGGGAAACAGCAGTTGCGGTGCATCCTAGCATGAACCCCCCACACCATTTATTAAATCATCACTCGCAATAAATCCAGATTTCATGATTTATCAGACCAGAAACAAGGCACCAAGCCAGCAAACCCCCAGCCCTACACAGGGCTCAGCATCCCTTTAACCTTCTGCTCCCACTTACAGCAGCGCCTTTGCAGCTGCTTGCATCTACCAGGGCTTCTGGGCAAGGGCCCATTCTCTCTGCAGAGCACCAAAACCCTGCAAAATGCAGCCACATACTCCTTGGGAGCCAATAACGGGACCTGCAGGACACGTTCAACCAGCAGTGCCGTATTTCACACCAGCACATTTTGGATGGGCCATGAAATTCCCAGCAGGGAATCTGACTGCAGGGCAAGACAGGGTCCCCGCACCCAGCGGGCACCCGGGTGCTGTGGGCAGAGCCCCGGGGAGAGGGGACCCCGCTGTCCGGCTGCCAGCCCACGGGGTGTCCCTGCACAGGCGCAGGGCCGGCAAGGTGAGAGGCTCCATCGCCCCCGGCTCACCACGGAGGTGGCTACCACAAGCCTCCTCTTTTGCATGCCAAGGCAGGCTTGTTTAATTACTCTCCCAGCTTATGCGGCCGTGTGACAGCAGTGTGCACTATTGGTTTATTGCCTCCATTAAGGCTCCAATAACTTAACAACAGATCAATAAACCATTATCACCCTCCAGCCTTGAAAACCCAGTCACCCCCAAATCCACCCAGCTCTGATAAGTTCACGGTTTCTCATCACTAAAAGGCAGAGGCAATTTGTTAAAAGAATCTGTGCTGTCAAAACGCCCCTTCCCGCAGTAAGGGTGGAAGGGGCTCCCTCCCCCCGTCCCGCCCCCCTCCAACGCCAGCACCCCCGCCTCTCCCGAACAACAGCAAGTCTCCCAAGATGGCAGGGCCAGGTGGCAGGGAAAGGCGCTCCGCATTCACCCCTCCACAGGGGATGAACCTGCCAGGACTTCCCTCTGCGGAGCCCCATGCCAGCAGGACAGCCCCTCCACCAGCCCGCCGGCACCTCTGCCCTGGGGCGGGTGTCCCTACCGAATCCCACCCCGCTCCGCCGCACAAGGCTGACACCCTCCCCTGATTACCATAAGATAAAAATCAATATTGCTACTTTAGCTTTTAAACACCTGTATGGCTCTCACTTTAAGAAAGAATTTGCAATTTGAAGTGCTAACAATTTACTTTGCTAAAAAATTAATTCAGCAATTTTCCATAAATTATGTGCAGCTCAATAATAAAAATACCATTTCTACATTTGGATGCTTTCCATTACTGCTCATGTTCATCTTCAGAATAAAGTAGCTTTTTAGAAACAGTACTATCTAAAAGTATTTTCTGAAAAGTGATATTGAATTGATATATTAGAGGAGAAAGTTGGGCTCCTTTTGTAAGAATCGTACATTTCATAATAGTCTTAAAGAAAGTTGTCTCTGAATGCAGTCATTTTGTCCTGAAAAAGTGACAAACAAATAATTCCAACTAAACTAGAGAAAGAAAAGAAGTGACTTTTAATTATATAATCTTTTTTGATGAATTTATGTCTGACAGTTTTATAGGCTGACAAGAGAAAGTATTTTATATGCAAAAAACATTATTCACTCTCAGCTGTTAAAGGATAAAAATTGTCAAATGATTTTAATACAGTTTAAATTTAATGTTTATTGTCAGAAAAAAGTCCACAGCAATTACAAAGTCACATGGCCCTTAATTCTTTGTTTCTGACAGCAAAAACAATAAAATATGTTTTTGCCCAAACCTTTTACTGTACAGATTTATGAGGTTTAAAAGACAGCTGTTTTTCTTATTTTGCCTTTAAGGAACAAAACTTCCAGCCATTTTCCAGCTTGAGTGAATCACCCCTCTTAACCTGAGCAAGTAATTATATACAGTTCTGCATCTACCCCTGAGCGCATAGTTGGGACTCTTGTGCAATTAAATACACTTCCCCTCCGTAGGCATCTAGATTAGAGCAGTCATTTGTTGAAAGAAAAGCAGTTTCACTTCCTAGCAAGCACCCCGCTTTTTTCCCCAAAACTGTGTTCCTCAACAGAATAAGGCAATTTAATTCACAGCAATTCTCCTCTGTCCCAAATCCTTTGGAAGTTCAAATATTTTCAAGGAGATAGAGGACATTAAAATCTGTAACTTCTCTCATTTGCCAGTGGTGAGATTCTCTTGCATTTAATGGGCTTTGAAAGATGATCTCTACAGCTTACTGCCTATATATCTGGGATTCAAATGAGAGGCAAGCGAACTTGCATACTCATATGTGGGATTTTAGAAGCAGCTCCATTTTTTCTCATCCAGAGTATTGTCAGAAACACCGACGTGTCACGCCGTCTGTGGTGACAGCCAGAGGTGCTGGGGAGAGAAGACCTTGCAGCCGAGGTACCACCAGATGCTTTCACCATGCCCTGCCAGTCCCAGGAGGCTTGCTTTACTTTGCCTGTAGGAAAGCTTGTGCCCAAAAGGGCATATTATGGCCTGTGAAGGTTGTGAAATGGTACATAACTAACGATTTTTAATATCAGAATAATGAAACCAAGCTGAAAAATATTAATCTTTTAAAAAAATGTAAAGAACTAGGGCTCTGTTTCCATGGTAAACCACATCCTGCACATTATCTATCAACGGGGGATTACGGTGGCATGGTAAATAGAAGGGGTAAATACAGGAGAAAGGCACTGCTTTTCTGTCTGCAGAAATAAGCCGCGCTGCCAGTATAAAAGCATAACAGTATTTTCTAGAGCAGACAGCAAGCCCCATCAAAACAGCCAGGTTTGTGTCCACCCATCCCTGCCCCTTGGCTGGCCAAGCGGTGCCTCCAGCCCCGAGACCCCACGAATCCCCCCGGTCAGTTCAGAACCCAGCATCTCTCTGCAACAAGCAGGTTGCTCCGCAACAGGGACTGATTTATATCAGCAGCACAGGTGCTTGTTTTACATCAGAGTTTTTTTCATGTCCTCATACCCTCACTAGCCAAGAAAAAGCAAAAATCCCACCAAAAACCCCTCCAAACTTCCATGAGTTTGCAAACCCCTGCTATAAATAGGCCCCTAATAGGAGGCTGTAATAGGATACAATTTATTTCCAGATCTGATGGGCTGACCTTCATCATCACTCGAGGCTCTACTTGTCATGAATTATGGGCAATTCACTCACTAGTGGAAATAAATTGTATTACCAGGGCTCAGTATTGTGTCCTCCACACAAGGCACGCAGATGAGCAGCAGCTCCTCACCAGTGCTGCTGGGGACCAGCTTCCCACCGCATCGGTGCGAGACCTCCTTCAGGGAGCCACTCAGCTCATTGGACTGGACAGAAACAGCCACATTTATAACCCATTTCTGAAAGTGCTGTGCGAGGGTCCTGAGCCACGGCTGCCGGGGCGAGCATCCATCTCACCAGCCGAAGACCAGCCCAAGGCATTGCCACCCTGCAGCGTCACCGGCCACCCCGCACGCTGTTGCTAGCCATGTCCAGCTCTGGCATGGATCCATCATTCCAGTTTCAGAGGGAACTATAGGACACGATGGGGACTAGGTGGAGCAATCTGGGCCCTTCTCCTCCTCCTCTCACCCTCACATTGATCAAAGGAGCCCGACTGCCACCGGAGCAGCAGCAGCCACCCGAGCACTGCAGCCGCTGACTCCTGCCTTGCTCCACCCCACCGCCACGGCCCTCCACACAGGTAATGAGATCAGGAATCATGAGAAAAGAGGTCATAGTGTTAATCAAGTGCAATTAAGACCAATATAAACAAAAATACTTAATACCAAACAGAGTCATATAAGTGTTAAAAGCAGAGGCTGGCGTGGGAAGCTCCGCTGGCCCCGGGTAGCCGAGCCCTTGTGCCAGCCTGTCTCTCCTAACCACCCCTTCGCACTTCAGCATCTGCTCGTGTTGTCACACCCTGGCTAGTGGAGGAAAAACAGATGTACAGAGCACTTCTGAGAGCCTGGACGCTGTCACGCCGCCTGTCCCAGGCCCCGCATGGCTCCCCAGCCCTGCTGCATCTCCAGCAGCTAACACAAGTTTGACACCTTGCACAGGCATGGTGGTGGCAGTGGCATCAGAGCAAGCCTAACAGATGCATCCAGGCTTGCAATTAAGCTTGAGCCTACAGGCACCCAGCAGTCAGCCCTTGTGCTTCCAGCGATGATGTTCAGCACTGCCAAGCGGTTCCCGACAGCTCTGCTAGAAATGGTGGGACCCAGAGTGGGGTCAGGGTGTCTGGAGGGCTTCGTGGCAGCGCTGTGTTGTGACGCTGTGTTGCTTCCCAAGGGTGAGCAGCACAGAAAGGGCAAAGACAGGCCACTGCAGCATGTGGGTGAGCCATGGAGATAGAGGTGCTCCAAACAGCACTGCTCCACGGAGCCGCGGCCATCTGCGTGAACTAAGGCCAAAGAGCCAGACCAGAGAAGTCTCCAGTTTGAGATGCATGTGAACAAGCAGCATAACAACATTTAAGAGCTAGCACAAGGGTTTCTTATAAAATAAGCCCTCTTCTTCCTTTTGCTCTTTAACAAGCAAGTGCAAAACTCCAAACCAAAACAGGTTTGTGCAGAAAACAGTCTCTGCCATGCTGCACTAGGATGGGGAGAGCCATCAGGAGCCCCTCCCCAGGTCCCACAGCTGCCCCCCACAGCGAGGGGCTGCCCCAGAGGTGAGAGCTGCCTTCATGCAGTGCAGCACCCAGCCCCTCTGCGGGCTGTCAGGCAGGCTGGGAGTTATTGCCAAGTTCTGTATTTATAATGTGCTTGCCCATGCATATACAATAAAGGATTTCTCGAGCCATGTGGTGATGAGCTCCTGTGTAGCTCAGATTAGAGATGAGCTCGTGGTTAGTATTACACAAGGAACACATCAAGCAGGAATTCATTATTTCATAGTAGAAAATGTGTACCTGGAATTCTCTTTAAAAAATGAAAAAGCAGCTCAGGCTTGCTAATAACCAGCAATCTCCCTCTTGCCCATGAATATTCCCAGTCCCTAGTTCTCCCAGCACAGCCTCATCCGTGCCTCCAGGAGCTCAAATGGTCAGCCTGCACCACAAAAATTCATTAAAGGCAACAGCCTGTATCACAGTTTATCAACAATTCATCAAGACCCAGTCCAACAAGTGGCCAAACACAAGATAAATTATAATCCACGGCATCAAAGAATAAGCCATCCATTAGCACAAGAACCCCTGTGGCCCTGGCAGGGACGCGGGAGTGCGGCAGGGCTCCCGCCCTCAGAGACCCCTCCTGCAGCAGCTCAGCCTCTTCCACGTGTGTGCTGGGGCTGTCCCAGGGCAGGAGGACACAGGGAGAGCATGCCCATCTCTTGCAAGCTCCCCGCATTACGAACAGTTTTAACTTTGAAGGCTTCAACTCCCATGGCTTGGCTTCCCAGTGCCAATTTGTTATTGAGCTGGCAGCTTTATAATTAGCTGAGAGGAATTTGCTGTTCTGTTTCCTCTCGGATGCACACAGGTGAGCTCTCACAAGTGTCCCTTCCCTCACCAGCTAATGAACTTAGCTGCTCCCCCAAGACCGAGTGCCTGTTCTGGGTCTGAAGTTACTGCTGGGAGTGGAGACCCCAAGTAACACTTCAGCACTCTCCAGCTACCCCAACTTGTTCATGAATAAGCTAAGTGACAGAAGCATCTTCTGCTTCTCCCGATGTAGACACAGACAATCTCTGCAAGTCAGTGGCTCAGAGCTTCATTGCTAAGTCAGGAAGAATATCAGTGCTTCTCTGCTGCTTGAGTCAAGCCAGCTAGTGCTCAGATGACTGATGTGCTCCAGCTACTAAAGCCTAGGCAGTAAATCAAGAATTAGCCTACACAGAGTCTAAAAGGGAAAGGATTTATTAAAAGTCAAGCAGCAGGAGAAAACAAGTTTTGCTCTATAGTTTGGTCTCCACACACTGCAAGGAGGAGCAGGACTGCAGCAATGGAGGAATTCAGAGACTGAACAATTTCTCTACAAACTGATACAAAAAACTGAGTCTTTTTCTTCCCTAAACACAGGTGGTCTTTTATTTCTCCTGAAAGTTACTCCTAACATAGATCTCAAAAAATGCTAACTACATCCACCTCTTTTAGTAACTTTTTCTTACAATCTAGTTCAAGCTTACATAAGAGCCAAAAATTAGATTAGACCAAACTTTGTTTTAACTGAGATTTTTCCACACAGCACAGAGAGCAGCAACAAAAAAAGGCCACGTGCTAAACACCACACAGCTACCATAACACCACACAGCTACCATAACCCCCCAGAGACAAGGTAAGAACACAGACCCAGAAGATATTGCAGGTTTCCTGCATGACATACCAGTGCAGATCAGCCTCCAGCACAGCCTGGCCCCAGCCACACACAGCAAATGGGGGGACCCTCTGAGCCCCACTTTTATAGGCAGCCCAGCCCCGCCACCCCCACATCGGGGTGGGGCCTCTGAGATAAGAGGCCCCAGGACACGCTCACCTGGGGCTGTTAGTGAGCATCTCCCACCCTCAGCTGGGGCACTGGGTGTGGCCTGGTGCTGTTGGGCTCTTTGCTTTGGGGTCCTACCAGCTCCTGCTCAGTCTTTGCAGCACTGGAAGAAGGTAGGCTGGAGATTAGCTTTTTACATGTTTTATGCTCCTGTTGTAAGCCCCTTTTCCTAATTATAAAGTGTTCTGGGTATGGAGGTACCACTACGGAGCAGGTACAGGATGCTTTCTTGTGAATAGAGGTTTAAATAGTAAGCAATATTGCTGTTTTTGTCTAGTAGCTATCTAGCATGGGTTTCACCTTGCCCTGTAGTAGTATAGTCTGGAAGACATCAGGTCTCCTCCCAGTTATGGCCTTGGGGAGTTTGCAGGGTGCAGGTAACCCAAATAATAGGAGGTGCCTGGTGTTCCACACCGAGGGAAGCATGTTCTCCTGAGCCTGCAGCTCCCTCTGGCCCCTGAGCAGCTAAGCCGTGCCCTGAGAGTGCTGTGGGGAGCCCCTTTATGGAGCTTGTTCTGGTTTCCCATCACGGAGAATGAGGAGTCTCTGACCTCCTTTTCCAGCTGGCTGAAATAGCCCCTTTCTGTAGTTCTTCCTCTGCCAGTGGGTAACTGGCTTTACAACACACAGGCAATTTTCTAGAAAATCCATGTGGGAGTCCCTGTGGCTAAGCAAGAGGCTCTGAGAAACCCCTAGATGCCCACCTTGCAGTCAAGGGGGGGACACAAAGAGGCATTGCAGGCAGGTGAATTTTCTTTTTGTGCAGAATGTGTTTCATGTTTTCCTTGTAACTGGCCTGGACATGCTGTGTGACTGGTGCCCCCATTCCCACTCCAAATAGGTGAGTGCCCCAGGTCCTCATTGCAAAGATCTCCCTTTGTTTGAAATAATTTTAAATAAATTAAAAAGAACAGTTTATTTTTAATAATAGATTATTATTGTTCATAAGACAAAAATGTTTCACTCTTCTTAATTATTTTTGCAGAAAGCTTCTTACCCAATATGTGTTTTTCAAACAGTAAGATACTATGAAGGTATTTTTCCTGTTTTCCTAGCTGCAGATGCATAGCGAATCCTAATTAAAACCTTTAAGTCTTATTCCATTTACAAGAAGGAGTGTATCATTTTTCTTTTAGCTTTTTTTAATACAGGGTCTCAATGCCCATTACAAAAATTCCAATGCATCTTTGAAGTTAGCAGCTAATTATATTTCTCCAAGTTATATATCTGGAGTTCTAGATGTGGGAAAGGCAATTACTTTTTTTCTCATTTAGCATAACAATCTCTGAAGCTTTATTGGAGCTCCAGTGAGTCACGCTATAGATCAGAGCCCAGGCTGGAAAGAGGAGGAATTTGGGGGGAAGGCAGGATGCTTACTCAGCTCTTCTGGGCTCCTTCCCTTGTTAGTATGCTGTCCCCACCAGGACACTCTCTAATTGTTTGTTGAATGACCGTGGTGCTTTTTGCCTCAATAACTTTGCTTGGTAGGTCATTCAACACATTCATTATGGGGCACCTGCTAGCGCTGCTGTAGCAAAGGGTCTGTCAGCATTTTACAGGAGTTTATAACTTGGCTGTAAATGTTTGTGTGGAGCTGAAAATTGTTGCATGATTTCTCCCAGGCAGAAACCGGCTGGTTCAGCCCATTTGTTACCGTGTCACTTTGCCCAGGTGCTGTTGGCAGTGCTGCAAGGAGCAAAGCTGCTCCGCGGCGTGGGGAGCACCGTCCTGGTGTCAGCACCCCTGTGAGCCCCCTGCCCGCCGGCGGCTGGGCTGCGGGGATGCCTGGCTGGGGCTTGCTCTGTGGTCTGCAAGGAGAAAGTCACCCCGCTTGTCTGCGGCTCTTGGGCTGCTGCCGTGGCTGCGGGTGGTTTGGTGCTGGTGGGCAGGAGTGCTCTGTCCCAGCTCGGCAGAAGCAGGGAGGACGACCTCTGGGAAGCCATGCTGCTCTGACAGCCCGTGCAGCAGCCCGCAGCGCTGGGGTGGGGGTCTGCGAAAGCCCCCCGGGGTGGACAGCAGTGACGGCTGGGGTGCCTGGTCCTGGGGAGAGCCTGATGAGCTGCTGTGCAAGCCTTGACCTTTGTTAGCTGAATTGTTACAAGCTTCACTTTAATGTTCCTCAGCTACATTTTTTTAAAAGATCTACTATAGAATCATAGAAGGGTTTGGGTTGGAAGGGACCTTAAAGATCATTTAGCTCCCACCCCCCCGCCAGGGGCAGGAACACCTTCTACTAGACCGGGTAGCTCAGAGCCCCATCCAACCTGACCTTGAATGCTTCCAGGGAGGGGGCATCCACAGCTGCTCTGGGCAGCCTGTTCCCATGTCTCACCACCCTCATAGTGAAGAATTTCTTCCTTACATCTAACCTATATAGATGGGTTACCTAGAGCTAGGTAATCTAGTTACCTAGATTATCTATCTTATACCTATAGATAGATATACCCTCTTTCAGTTTAAAGCCATTACCCCTTGTCCTATCACTCCATACTCTTGTAAAAAGTCCCTCTCCAGCTTTCTTCAGGTACTGGAAGGCTGCTATAAGGTCTCCCTGAAGCCTCCCCTTCTCCCCTGAACACCCCCTGCTTGGAGCATCTTGCCTCTTCTCCTTCTAAAAAAGTGAACTTAAAAACACTTCCAGAAATGGGTCTGAAAATTGTGTGTCAGCCCAGAGATACGTATTTGTATCTCTGGTACCCTGATGGTCATGGGCATGATAAGTAGTTTTCTTCTCATCAAGACTGTACTTGTAATAATGTGAAGAAAAAAAAAAAAAAAAAAAAAAAACAGAAAATAAATTCTCTAGCATGTGCTGGAACAGGTGGAGAGACTGAAGCCAATTCCCAGCTGGTTTACAGCTCAGCCCCATGTTTCTGCCCCTAGGATGAGTAACTAAGGCGATGGGTACCTTTGCACTAACCCACACCAGGGGACAGCATGTTTACCCTTTCTGGCCGCTGATTTATTCCCTCTACTTCTGCATGTGTTTTATTGTTGGGGCTGTCCCAGACCACTGACTGTTTTTCCAGACTTGTCTGCTGACACTGAGTGCGGAGCACTGACACCAGGAATGAGTTCCCAGAAGTGTTTTTTGGAAGCGAAGGGATGGAAAAGGACTCAAATGGAAGGAGCCCAAAATTGGTCCAGGCAGCTCTGTTGGCATCAGGATCTCTTTACAGTTTAATTTCCTGCAAACTCTCACCCTCTTGCTAACTGAAGAAATGCTGGTGGCTTCAGGAACAGGACCAGGACACCAGGTTTTTCCCTGCCTGGGGGCACAGGCATGGCTGCTCTGGTGGGACCTGGGGGGCCAGAGCCCCCCTACACCGCTGTGGGTGCAGGGCCAGGCGTCCCGCTGCCCTCGGCTGTTCTGCTGTTGTTTAAAGAGTTCCTAGAGCCCCGGTCTCCTGCGCGCTGCTTTGTGTGCTTAGCCCAGACTGCCGGCTGTGCAGGGACGGGTAAATGTCACCTGCCAACACCCTGTGTCAGGCAGAGCCCTCTCCTGTGACGACCAAGCCCTGCTCCAGAAAACGAGAGCAGCGCAGCCCCTTCCCCGGCTCCCCCGGCCCCGGGGGCGATGGAGTGGCTGCGGCCGCCGGGTCGGAGCTGTCGGCGCGTGCAGGGCCGCAGCACGGAGACGCTTCGCTGCTGGGGAACCTGTGAGAAATTAAATTCTCCACTTGGCTGGTCCGGGTGACTCGGCTTTGCTCTGCCGACTTGTTCCTTCATTATTTTTTTGGCTGATAACTGACTGCAAGCTTGTCTTGTCTGTTTAATACCAGCACAGCGGCTCCAGGAGAGGCACAGGCTTGTCAGTCTCGGCGAGAGCGCACTGTATTACTCTCCCCACTTCATTTACTTTGTGGACAGGAGGGGAAAAGCCTCAAGGCGCTGCTGAGCCTGGCAGTCGGGAGATGGGCTTTCTCTGCAAGCTGGGTGCAGCCTCCCCAGCGCAGCCCTGCGCGGGCAGGAGGCTGGGGCGCACGGGGGGGACCTGCGCACGCTTCGTGTCCGGGGGAGGCCTGAGCTTGGACGGGGCCAGGCAAGATGAGGACAGTAATTATTAAGATTAATGTTCCACTCACACCTCTTGGAGCATGCCAAGGAGATCTCCAGGCAGCCTCGCAGCCAGGTTTGTGATGGACTTGGCTGTTCTCGCTCTCTGGAGCGCCTGGCGCGGCAGCACCTGCGGCTGTGGGTCGCCAGCGGGAGATGGGTGCAGGGGCTGCCTGTGCCCTGTCCCCACTGCGCGGTGGGTGTCGGGCCTGAGATGCTCCCTCAGCTCCCGGAGGGACTGCGCGAGGATGCCCAGGCGATGGTTTGGTTTGCCAGCTGCGTCTTCAGCATTGCTCTCTGTGCCGGAGATACCACTCTGCCCTGGAAGCAGCCTTGAACGATGGCCAGCCGGGCTGAGCCGGGTTCTCCGGCAGAAGTGTTTGAAGCAGTTATATGGTGCTGGGGCCCCAGCTTGCACCCAAAACCTCTCCACGCTCGGCTTTGCTCTTCTGCAGCACGACTCCATGGCATGGGCCTGCCTCATCCTTGCAGCACCCTCCTGTCCAGCGCTCATGGGGACATGTGAGCAGGAGGCACCTAGTTTAAAGATCCCAATGAAGCTGGTGGCATGGGGGTAGTGCTCCTCTGGTGGCAGTGTTAATGTCCTGGCACTCTGTGAGGCTGCTGGTCCCCATCCCACGTGGGGCACCCATTGCTTGTCACTCAGGAGCCAGAAGACCCTGGCGAGTGCAGGGCTTGGGGCTGTATTTTCTCTCTGGACAGAAGAGATGTTATTTCTAAAGTACCATCTCCCTGTATGTATACTTTTCTATGTAGACTAATGCATTTTGGAGAGTGTGGGGGTCCAGAAGCTGAACTGCTGTGGGGTTGGAGCCACACACCCAGGCAGACCTGGCAGCTCTTGTCCCGGGTGTTTTTGCAGCTGGGAGTGAAGCGGGGGGTCACTTTGGTCCCAAGTGACAGGTCTTTGCCTGGAAGACAGGCTGCCTGTACTTGGCTACAGAGCCACTGCGGTTGGGCCTTCAGAGCAAGGTTTAGCAAACATAGTAGGTTTTTGTTTAATTAAGAGCAAGCAGGGAATTTAAAGATTGGGTTTTCTCTATCCTGTGATAAATTAACCTCCTCCTTGCTCAGGAGGACAGGCGAATGCTCCAGATCAATGATCTTACTGATGCCTGGCCTCCTCTCCTTTGGAGGGGGAAAGGAACAAAGTGTGTCAGCCCTGCCACTGCCTTTGGGGCAGCGAGTGGAGTGACTGTGGGTAATGATGATGAATGGCATGATTAATGCTGAAACTTGGACCTAAAGCTGGAATTTTAGACCCTATTCACAGAATAATCCGGCTCCTGCTGTGCTGTTTGGTGGCACTTACAGCGCAGCCAAAAGCGCTGGGGTGCTCCAGGCGAACCCCCTGAGGGACAGACACCCCTGCCTCACGCCTGCGTTCGGGGGATCAAAGGGCTCTGGTTCCCGTGCGCGGTTCGGAGCTGCCCGCCGGGGAGGCCGTGGCTGTGCCGAGCAGTGCCAGCATCCTGTGACAGCCACCGCCAGAGCTGCGGGGACCCGTGGGTGGGATGTCCCGGAGCAGAGACTGCTGGGTGGTGGCTTTTCTCTCCTGGGTCCTGGGCACGAGGGATTCCTGGGCATGCCCTTGCCAGCCAGCGTGCAGAGCCCGGGCATGGGAGCTTAATTACCAGGGGAAGCAGGAGACAGTGTACAGTGCAGGGCTGCCTTTGTGCAGGTGTCATGTGCTGCTGTTCAGAGCAGCTCCGGCACTGCGGAGACGGCTTGTGTTGTTCCTGCCGGCCACAGGAGGGTCGGTAATTTTATTTTGCCCTAGCACTAATCATCACGAGCAGTATTAGCTAAACTGCATCCAGCAAAACACTGCTTTGGAACAGCATGTAATGATGACAGAGTCTGGAAAACATTGATTTAAGCATGAGGGAGCTGGCATGGCTGTGTGCTGCTCCAGCAAGAACAGGCAAATGGGCCAGCACCGGGCTGGGCGCGGGTTGCTCTCCTGCCTGCAGCCACGCTCCCAGGACACCCACATCCCCGAGCACGGTGAGCCCCGTGTCCTGCTCCCCGCCATAACCCAGATCCTCTGGGCAGCTCAAGCTGTTCAGAAATGTGGTTGTGCTTCAACACAAGGTATCGGGCACAGGCTGCTCCTGTGGTTCCTGGCAGGCCCCCTGACTCACCAGCGCGGGCCAGGGATAGCTCGAGATCTGATCATCCCTCGGGAGGTGGAGGTCTCCTGCGGGGACGGTTCCTTGGCCAGCAGCCGCCTGGCCCGGGGCTCTGCGGGCGGCTCAGTCACCTCGCGGGGCACGAGCATCCGTGCCGGCGCTGGGAGCTGGCAGCCTCGAACGCCTCTCGCTGAGCTGTGGGGTCTCTGCCCTCCCGGCAGGCAGGGTGCAGGAGTTTGTGCTCGACTAGCTTTTGGGTGTAAAACCTTCTCTGAAGGAATGGTGTCTGCTAAAACCCGCCTTAACTCAAACATGTACCATCACACAGCAATTCTCCTCTGCATCCCACTGTGAAGGAAAGAAGCTAACAGAAAATAAGCCCCTGACTTTTTAATTTTTGAGCATTTAAAACAAACGAGTAGATTTATAAATTTCTCAGAAATCACTAGATCGATGCAACACCTGCAGCTCTGCCTGAACAATGCTGGTCCTTATCTGTAGTTTTTGCTTTTCTAAACTCCTTCTTTAAATGTATTTTTATACAGCAGTGTTGACCTTTTCCACCAGCCCCTGTGGAGCGAGGTTGTATCTTGTGTAAAAGTCATATCAAATGGGCCACAAAAAATCACTCTTGCCTGATTAAAATGAATAGTCTAGACGACGTGCGCATTTTCCTTCTGTGTCGTTAGCTTTGTGTGAGAGCTTGCAGCAATCAGGGCTTTTATGGGAGAAATACAGCTACAGGTACTGCTAGCTGCCTTAACGGATACTAATTACAATCCTTGTAAGGATTGATTTGCAAAGAAAATTTCTATTGCCTCAAGGACAAACGTTTGTGCAAATCTTATTATTGTGTATGGAGAAATTGGTAACACTTTATGAAATGGTTCATTTATAAATACTTTACTATTTATTAAATTAAATGGTATTATAACAATCCTTTTGCTAAGTTAAAATATAGTAAGCGTTCTGTTTTTGCATTATTTCTCTGCTATAAAGCAGGCTATTAGATTTTGGTTGCCGTCACCTGTTAAGACTATTGTTGGTGCATTTTGTAACATGCTGTGTCTTAGACATCTGAGGCACCCATGCCATGCTGAAGGATATTGGAAAGGCAGCTTATTTCAGCACCTCCTCTCCCCTTTCTTGATTTGGACCTGAAATTCTAGAATAGAATAATTTTGAAGTTGCCTGTTTTCTGGAGCATGAAGTCTGACTGTGGCAAATAGCACAAACCTGATTGTATGTTTGGCTTTGTAAGCGAAGGTGGCATGTGTCCAGGCCCCGTAGGAAGCAGGGATGAATGCTCTGGGGACCAGGTTCAGATGCTTTGAAATGCACGGAGAAAGACTTCCCCAGCCAGGAGCGTGTGTGCTCGCAGGGAGCCCGCTTGGATTTGTCTTGGCGAGCCCCAGCAAGGCGATGTGTGCTGACCCAGGCAGCAGAAGCGATCCCTGCGGTCCCTTGGCTCATCCAGCACAGCTGAGGTAACAGCTGGTGGGTGCCCAGCCCTCACCCATGGGACCAGCAGGTCCCTAACCCACCTGGCAAGAGATCCGATTGCTCTGTAGAGGAGGACGAGACTGGTTCTGGTTCGGTACTTCCTTCACCCCTGGATTTGACCCTCTCCAGTGGGGAGCTGGGAGAGACCTGCAGGCAGGAAGCATCTTGCGTCGTCTCCTAACCCTTGGGCTGGTTTGGGCGTTGTTTCTGTGCACAAGCCACTTGTATTCAAAGGTATGGGGGCTTCGCTCTGCTCCTGGCTTAGGTCTTCAAGAGCCCGTGGGTCAGGAGCTGCTTTCCCATTTTCCTACAACACTATTTGTATTCCCACGGTGACTGGCTCTGTATCCAGACTCACCACTGACCACGCTTCCAACATGGAAATTGCCCAGTTGTTCCATGCCTGTTGTGTATTTTACCTGGAGAAACCGGAGGAGGAAGAAGCGGTGCCTCGCGCAGAAGGCGCCTGAGGCGGCTGTGCTCGCCCTGTGCTCTGCCCTGCGGCCCGGCGAGATAACCGGGGGTGGTGGTCACGTCTGTCGGTGATCAAATACGTGTTGGTCCTGCGCGTTAATGGCACGGCGCCAGCACTCCCAGGCTGACCCGCTCCGTTCCTGCTTTGAGAAGAAGTTGACCTTGCCTTCTAAAATTCTTGTCCACTCTGGAAAACAAGCGGACAAGACATCTTTACTGAGCTAGAAATTTCTCTTGAATGTACCCTCTTTAATTCATGTTCCCTCTCACTTCATTGCCTGCAGCAAAACCCATTAATGGTGGCAGTTTGTGACACAACTGAAGGCTTCTCTAATGGGCAGCTCTCCTGCAATTCCACCGCGCTCTGGCTTCCGAGGAATTTGCTGGCGTTGTGGTGCTCTGCTTCTCCCCCTCCATTTCCCAGGCTCCAGAGACTAATCCTTCCTTCAGCTGTTTTTGCTGCTGCTATGGCAATATTTTCTCCCCCATAGTGGTAATCATGCAATGGTCTCTCAGAACAGCAGGAGAAGCGGTGCCTGTTAGATGCATAAAAGGTAAGATGAACTACATGTCATAAAACTTTTAAAAGTTCCTTTTTTGTGTTTGTGCGGGGGTTATTTTATATGGCTTTTGATATGAAGCTAAAATTGCACATCAAAAAGGATAATGCATCTTTAAGCTGTTACAATGACTTCTAAATTTTTCATTTAATGTCAGTGAGGAAAAAAACCCCTCAGTTGGCTGAGTTACATTGGTGAGATGGCTGTTTCATTCCATAAAGTGTCTGCAGTGGATTTGAACAGTAGGAAATCCAAGGGTGATAAATAGCTATTTCTAAGTAAATTTCATGCAATTGCCCTTTGGTTAAAGTCTTTCCTCTCAGCACTTTCCTGTGCACATAGCCCAACTAATAATATTCAGGAGCAAGTGCTTTCCAGTGTGACAACTGATTGCACTTTGAAGCAGTAAATGGCTGATTTCATAATTGGTATAATTTTTCACAAGTACCTGAATGTCATATACAGAAAGAATAAGCAACCTGGACTTAATACGGGAGCTTTTTCAATTCT
This sequence comes from Oceanodroma leucorhoa, assembly GCA_030449065.1. Taxonomy (NCBI): domain Eukaryota; kingdom Metazoa; phylum Chordata; class Aves; order Procellariiformes; genus Oceanodroma; species Oceanodroma leucorhoa. Next base: position 732,549 of record JASVER010000075.1, on the reverse strand, counting down.
CCTAAAAATCAATAATGTATTAAACCCCTCTAACTGATTAAAATAATGTGAACCCTGAGTAGGTTTTGTGAGGAAGGCAGGTTTCTTCAAGGGTGGCAGATTTATGGCAAAAGGGTTAATACATGGGGAGAATGGGGATACATTACAGATGGAGTCCGTTTTCCTAATTAAACTTTTATCAAGATTTTCCCGGTTTGAATTGTTTCACTTAGTGCGAAGGAAAAGAGCATTTCCTTTGGCGTTCAGGGCAGCGCTTGCAGCGCTCGTGCGCGACGCCGAGAGCACTGACCTACAGAAAAGATTGTGATCATAAGAAGAAATGCGGCATCCGTTCCAAAAACTGCGTGCTGGCTCCGGAGGATCCCTCTGCCCTGCGACAGCAGAAGGCACAGGGCAGTTTTTGGGAGGCTTCGCAGGCGCCGCTGCGGTCTCCGGTCTCGGCACGGAGCAGAGCCCAGGGCACAGGGCTGGCTCCGGCCCGGGGGAGGCTGCCGCGGGAGTCAGCCTGGTGTGCCGGGGGCAACTGTTTGCCCAGGGGCCTCTTTGCATAGAAAGGTTCAATTAGTGTCAGAGCGACGGGAATGTTACTAACAGGGTTACAAAGGAAAGAGCATCTCTGCTGGGAGATAAGCAGAAGGTTATTTTTTTCCCCAGGATTTTAAGATTTCTTGAAATCCTTTAAGACTATTGCGGAAAAATGTTTGAAGATCTATTGAGAAAAAATTTGTAAAGATAAAGCAAAGTGGCAGGTGGCAGAGGCACAGGCGTGCAGAGGGCAGGCGAGGGGTGCGGGTGCCCAGCACCCCACTGGGTGTGCCGGAGGTACAGCAGCACCCACTGACCCTCGCTGGCTGGTATCTGGGGGGTCAGAGTGGTGGGATGTGCATAAATGCCTCGGAAGGGAAGAATAAGAAAAAAGATCCCTTGTGGTAAAGCCTAGGCAAGCTGCTGAAGCCCACGGTACCGCGTCAGTCCCCAGTGGCGTGGGCACTGACAAGGCGGCACCGTGTCCCCTCTCCCTGAGGGAGACACGTCCCCGCTTGCCCCCGCGCTGGGCAGCCGGGTGGGAGCGCGCATCGCTGCCAGACCTGACACAGCATCCCCAGAAAGGGCACTCTCCTTCCCAGGCTGGTCACAGGCAGGTGAATTGAGGAATCTATTTAAACTTCACTTCTCGAGATCGAGATCAGACATCTTAAGCTCTGTATTATTCACGTTGGTCTATTGTTTCTAACTCATTTCCTATTTTCCAGCTGAGGGACTCTGCCAGAAGCACTCTTTGCCAGAGATTAAAACAATTTAGGAAGCAGACACCCAATTCTTTTCTTTGGATAGTAGGCAAATTGGATATCTGTGAGAAGCAAGCAAATTTTATTATCAACAGATAGTTTGCTACTTAACTATCCTTAAGAATCCCCCAGTATTTACAGGCTTTCAGTAGTTGTCCTGAGCCAAAAGGAAAGCGTGGCGCGCACCCTGCAGAGGCACTCTGCCCGCTGCCGTGTTCAGCTGCCCGGCACCCCCGCGGGACCGCCGGCTGCCCGGGAGGGCAGCGTGGGGAGCAGATATTTAACGGGAGCCAGGATGCTGGAAAACGAATGTACCTGATGCAGGAGGAAGAGCCCGAGGTGCTCCCGCGCATGGGTGCAGCACTGCCCGTGGCGGGGACCGGCCCCGGCGAGCTCCGGCCCCGCGCGCGTGGCACGGGTGCCCATGGGGCAGGTTCGTGTCGGGGCTCAGGCTCTGCCGGCGCGGTGCCCTGCCTGCGCGGGGACGGGGACGGCCGGACCCGGGGCCCTTCGGGGCACGTAGTCGCATGCGCTGGTGCCATTTTTATACTGCAGCTTGCATTGCCGTTACCAAAGACCAACTGTTAAAACACGAGCAGGCTTGGGAAGAAAGGGGAGACAAGAACCCAAATACCACAGGCCAGAGGGTGGCCGTGAAGCCTTCGTGGTAGCTCTGTTCTGTTTAAGCCTGGCTGGTTTATGCCCACCAAAAAAGCCTTTTGCTTTGAGTCTGTTGGGGGCATTGCGCTGCTACTCTGCAGTTTGTGCTCTGCGTCTCCCCTCCAATGTTTGTAATGAGGCCAAGGGACGTGTGAAATAGCGTTTGTCATTAGCTGTGGCTCTCATTGATTTGTATCAAAATAGCTGTTTTAAATGTAATTACCACTAATTTGTGAAAATGCGCCATTAGATATGTAAATTCATTGGCTAATGGATGCACGCAGCAGATTACAGTGAATGGGATGACGTGGGATAACGAAATCGGAACCATTTCTCAGCTTGCTAAGCAGGTTCCCAGGGGCTGGGTTTTGGTATCTGGACACACGGGGGTCTCCCAGGCGCCTCTCCCCCGGCCCTACACGCAGGACATAGCCCATGGGGGACCTGGAGCTTTCTTCCCCAGCAAAGGTGCACGTCTCGCATCTCCCAGTGCGTTAGGGGTGGTGTGGGAAATTCTGCAGGAGTCCAGGAAGACAAAGGGGATGGCTCTTAAAATTATACAAGGATCAAAAAAAAAATCATGGAATCATTCATCAGGATTGCTGTAGTTCTTGACCACATAGTCAATGATTTATTTAATCTTAATATATTCCATAAAGAGTCCCCATATTTCCATAAATATGTCATATCTACCTAATACATAGTAATGAACCTGCTCCAAGGGTAAATAAATAAGATCTAAGCTCAGCAAGCCAATGTTTATCAAAGGGAGATATACAGATATTGAGTCCTTTAAAGTACCATTCTTCACAGCAATCACAACCAAGTTAGGCAATTTATAACTTGTCAAGTCAATTAGAAATCCCAGTGGGCTCAGTGTGAGCCCAAGCGTGGAGGGGGGCGGCTCTGACGAAGCGGGTACGTCCGTGCGTACGCGAGCGGGTGTGAGCACGTTGGTGCACGGGTGTTGCACAGGTGAGTGCGATGCGGCGCTTCAAACCCTGCGGGGCAGCACCGCCGGCGCTGCTCCTCCACGAACACCGCAGAGCTAGCGGGGAATTCTCTGTAAAGTGTTGCGTTTACATAGCTGTTTTCATGTAGGTGTTTCATAAGGGGAAATGTTAGGTTTCATATATAAAAAGATTTGCTAATTTTTGAGAACTGCTTGTTATGAAAAATTGAAATAGTTTCAAACAGAAAATTTTACTTGGACTGTTTTAATTTTTCTTCTTCCATTATTTCTTGGAATTATATGTAGCAGTGCATAACATGACGTAATATACTAGTCCAAATATTTTTATAAAAATACATTGAAAATACCTAAAAATGTGGTTGCAAAGGGAAATAACTTATTTGTTTATAGGTTGCACCTTTATAATCTTGTTTTCTAGAGCAAAGTATTTCCTGTCTGTGTTGTGATTAGTTTGACAAAGTCAATAATAATAGAATATTCTGATTATGTCAATATGACATGTAATATTATGCACTTCTACTACTATTATGCGTATTATGACATGCCTTGACATGATATGACAGGTCACATTATGCACTACTACTGATGTCATAAAATAATGTAAAAGTAATGAAAACAAATTTTGAAATGAAAAATTTTAAAATGAATTAATGACTTATCCTAAGAGAAATTCCCAAGCAAATCTTTTTCATTTCCATCTAAAAAAGTTTCCTTCGTTTTCACCTGGAAGGCAAACAGCTTCTGAAGAGTTAATGTCTCCCGTGAGGATGGAGCCCTGGGTTTTGATCAGCTCACGAACCCACAGCTCGCTCCTCGGCATCGAGCTCGCTCACGACCCACATGCGCGTCTCCGCGCCCGTGAGCCCTGCACACGGCAGCAGGTCCGTGCTTCTGCACGTGCACCACCTTCGCGTGCGATGCTCTGGGCTCCCGCGCGCGGCAGGGCCGGGTGATGTGTGCCAACATGTCCGTGTTGCGGGACAGCAGCCCCAGCGGGTCATTTTGAGGAGGAAAATGTCAGTCCTGCTAGTCCCAATGCAACTGATGTGAAAAATATTCACAGTGTGTTAAAAGCACAACAAAAGAAAATACAGATTTTTTGCTTTATAAATTAAAGCATCTCGCCCTTTCAGTCGCAGGGGCTGAGGCGTTAGAGGACAAGCAGGTGCATGGTCCCCATCTCTTTGGGGGTGCAGTACCCCGCTCTCTGGGGGCCTCTGCCTGGTGCCTCCCAGCTCTGCTGCCGCCTGCTCCGGGCATTGGTGGAGGAGGTGGGTTATTCCACCTTTTCCCCAGTAAAACACTTTGTTCTTCATCCTCTGTTTGCTGCCTGCTCGTTGCTTTGCTCACCCACAATAGTCAGGTTTTGTGTTGGCTTTTAAAACTTCCCAGGAGGAGCATGTGGAGAGCACAGAAAACCCTGGAGAATGGGGACGTGTCCTGGCAGACGAGGTGACGCGGGTGATGAAGACGCTGGCTGACACCAGACTGGCACCTATTACTTGTGAGCTGCTCATGTGAAGTATACAGCATGCTGATCCTAATTTATATTCATTTTTACAGGGATACAATGATAATTCTCACTTCCTAGAGACACAAAACAGTTTGGAAAACGTTTATAACAGGTCACTGGCGAGCTGGTTGCTTACAAGCCTGAGTCTGTCCTGTGCTCGTGTCCGATGTAGATTCCCTGTGCAAATCATTAAGAAAAAATGGCACTTGCTGGCAGGCAGGTAGGAGTTTCAGTGGCCAGGAGACTAAAGCAGGAATCAAACATGGGCACCAGGAACCGTAGACTGTGCTGGATGTTCTCCTGCCTGTGAACCAGTCAGATAACACAACGGCTGGGATTCAGATTCATTTTTAATGAAATACTTTTTGCAACAATCCTACAGCAGCCCCAAATGGTGGCAGATAAGAGGACTGCCAGGTGGAAGATCTCCTCCTGCCTCAGCTGCTTCGTGAACTCCTCCGCAAGGGAAGCCCCCGGCGACGGCGGTGCGGTGCGGTGGTGCTGGGGAGGGGGCGAGGGCTGGTGGCCGGCGGTGGCCGCAGAGGAGCAGTGTCGGTGCTGGCGAGCGGCGCGAGGATAAGGGTGACAGAGGGAGGAAGGGTGCGGTGGGGACCCCCTGGCCCCACGAGTGCCAGAGAGCCGGGCACCCCGATGCCTCTTGCCCTCCGCCGGCTACAGTGCTGGGGCTGGCACCCGGGGGTCGGGGCAGAGGCTGAGAGGGTGCTTTTGGCTGCCTTGAATAAGCGGGCACCCCTGCACTGGGCTTGGCTGCCGCCGCCTCCCGGGCGGCCCCGCGGGACCCTGCCCCACTGCCCCGGAGGGCGCTGGGAGCTGGGGGAGCTGGCTTGCAGGACGCCGGGCAGGGGACAGTCGGCCCTGCAGCCCACCAGCCACTTCTGTCACTGCGTGGCAGACAGCCGCAGCCGCCAGGCCCGCGGCACGGTCGAGCTCCCGGCCCGTGCTGGCTTGGCTCAGGCCGGCCTCGCGGCACGCTCCTGCGGCACTGCCAGCTGCACCGCCCGCTCCAGCACCTCGTGCATCTTCGTGACAGCCGGGTGCCGGGGACCGGCGGCTCGGCCTCCCTCCCAGCCCTGCGGCTGTCAGAGGGATCGCTGCCAAATCCCGGTACCCCATCGCCTGGCGTGGAGGAGACACGCGGATGTATGTCTCTGGAGCCCTTTCCCAGGGGCCTCCAGCCTGCAGGTCCCTGTGGCAATGCCGGCTGAGCGTGGCACCCGTGCTTGGCCAGCCCTAGCCAACGAAGCCAGCAGAGGGGCTGGACCCAGGCTGGAGTCTCCTCCTGACCTGAGTTTCCAGCCAGCATGGGACCTGCTGCCGGAAGCCTCCCTCCCTGGGCACCTGGAGCCCCTGAGGTGTTCCTGACCTGCTGTGACCAAGTCCCATCCTTGCTGCGGGACACTTGCCACCTCACCTTGCGGTGAGCATCATCCCTTCGCCCTCATGTCCCAGCAGCACTGCTCCTGCCTTGCAAGCGGTGCAGTTGCCACGTGAGGTGCATTGTGCACGTGATTTACTGAGGCTCCTCTCTGCCGCCATTGCTCCTCCACCACGGGACCGTGCAGGTGACAGCGTGCTGCTGCTCTGCGGGTGAATCCGCATCTCTGATGAGAGCTGCCTCTGCTCGTGTCCCACCTCCCCACAGCCCTGCACCGGTGCCAACGCTGCTCCTCCCGCAGAGCCTGCGCCAGCCCAGCGCCACGCAGGATGGGTCACCTGCACCCCCATGGCCGTGGTCCCCCCGCTTGCAGTGGGGCTGGCTCTGCTTTGGAGTTGTCACAGGTGGAGGAGAGGCTCCATGTCTCCAGGGCTTGTGCAAGGGGACGTGCCCGCTGGTGGCTGCCAGCCCTGTGGGATGTTCCCTGCCTGGCTGCCGTGGTGGGAGAGCCCTGCAGAGCCACGATGTGCCTTGCTGGGGGTTAGTCCTTAGTGCTGACAACTCTTCCCAGGCACAAGAGACCCTGGTGATAGGAGAAAGGTCATTCAGGGACCTTGACAGTGTCATCCTCAAATGGAAATGTCATTTTTTATTATTCAGTGCTGATAGAGTGCTCAGGAAAAAGGCAGCTGATGGTTGGGAGAGCTTCAGCTCGGACAGCCTCCGGCCTCTGCTCCCAGCGCTCTCCTGCATGCGACATGGCACGGAGCCCCTCTGAGCTGCCATCCTCCTCCTCAGCGGCCGTGGAGCTGCTGCCCGCTCCCTTCCCAGCAGGAGCAGTGGCTGTTAGCGAGGGTGGTCCCGGCCCGGGGTGCCTGAGCCGAGGGGCCCCGGGAGCGTGCGGCTGGGTGGGCGCCCGAGTGCCGGGAGCCATGCGAGAGCGGCTCCTCGCCAGCCCTTCCACCTCCCCTGGGCTCCAGGGGAGCCTGCAGGAGGGAAGGGGGTCTGGGGGGGACCCCACCAGCCGTGGGAGCGAGGGGCTAGGTCTCAGCTGTCTTTCCAGGATGCCACCTTTGCTGCCTGGAGCTCCTGCCTGCGCAGGCACCGGGCCCTGCTCTGGGCATGGAAATGCAGTCTCAGCGTGGAAGTTATCTCATGTTACAGACTCGCGTTGGAGTGCCACTTCCATCTCCATGAAAGCAAATGAAAGGGTTTTGATCCAAATTGCATTTCCTCTCGTAGTCTGGAGTATGACGGCACATTAAAGCCTATAATATTCCACTGCTGCTCTTTTGCATGATTTTTTAATTAAAAAACTATGGAGTAAACAAACATTCTGCTCTGGAGTAGCCCTGCGGAGACCCATCGGTAGGCACATTTACATCCCTACACTTTTTCAAGAAAGTTTATATCTTAACAAAAAAAAATAATAATAATATCACCCACCCAAACAGTTAGTATTGGATAAAAGTTTGAAGTGAAAGGCAGCTGGCAACCTTCTCCAGCCCGTGAAATGATATTAACATTTTATTATTCTAAGGTGAGCTTTTTGAAACGGAATTTTAAATGTTACCCTGCTGTTCCAGAACACAAAAACCTTTAATTTTATGCAAATGAACAGCGAGGAGCTGAGCGCTTAATGTAAACGAACACTTTCTTTGTAGGAGAGGTTGGAAGAGAAAAAAAAATTCCCAGGGATTCTTTAATTGCTGTCTGAAATTATGTAAATCCCACTGCTAGGCAGAACGCAATTATCCCGTGCCCCTCTCTGCCAGCATTGCTAATGTCTAACAAAATATCGGTGGGTGACATTTAGTCGAGGTAATGCAAATGAGAATTAATTTTTTTCCAAGACAAAGGGCAGCTAAAAGATCACCTCATTCATACACGGCGGAGGGGGGGCAGAGCCAGAGGGCTCTGCTGGGGAGGCGGCGCCGGAGGGAGCCGCGGGCACCGAAAAGTTGGGCTTGTGGCACTCGGGGACAGCTGGGCCCAGGCCAGAGCCTGAAAGCATTTCTTTACCTTTTTATTTTTTAAAGGAATGAAACCCGGGAAGGTGGGGGCAGGTTGATTGTTTGTTTTTCTTTTTAATTCATGGTCATTCTGACATGGGGGCAGGGTGGGAAACGTGATTGAAACCCCCTAATGGCTCTGCCTGGAGTTGGGTAAAGGCGGCTTGTGATTTATCACCTACTTGCGCTGATAACTAGCAATAATTCTATTAAATATTCAGAGTGAGGTTTTTGCAACACAATTATCAAACAGGATTTGTTAGTGCAGAAATGCTTCACGAGCACAAAAAGGTGCTGCGGGTGTGGGAAAGGGGCCACTTTGTAAAGGGCTTCCCTCGCCCCTGCCTTGACCGAGGTTGGGGTTGCCTCCACGCTTGGAAGGCGGGGGGACGGTTCCCATTTTTGTGGCATAAATCAGCGAAGTCATACAGGAATTTTCCTTCTTTTCTCTTTTTGTTTTCCTTTTTGTTTTTTTACTTTTGCTTCTCACGTTTCACAGCTACCTTTGCTTCCAAGGCCACATCTAAGAGCTTGTGACTCTGCTTACCTTTTAAAAGAGAAAAGGAAACCCCAGTGGGAGCTGGTGCAAGGCAGGGGCAGGTCTGTGTGAAGAGTGATGAAGTATATGGATGCTCAGAAGGCTCTGGATCAGGGTAAGAAGTGCTCGTGGAATTATCCTTTGAAATGTACACTCTCTGCAGGGAGGCCCCCGGGATCATCCTTGCTGGAGGAGATGGGCTGAGTTGCACCATCTGCTTGGGATTTAGGACAGGCAGAGCTGTGAAAATATGAATTAAAAATACAGAGTAGCACGAAATAGTTTCTTCTTGCCCTGTCTTTTTGGAATTATACCAAGCAAAACTGGATGGCTGGTGCCACCTGCGTGCCGCGGCATTCCCTGTGACGGGGCTGGGTCGCCGGCAGCCCGCAGGGACACGTGGACCCCCGAACCTGCACCGCAGGCTCTGCCACCCAGCACCACTCCCACCTGAGCATGGCTGCTCTGGCAAAGCTCAGACACGTCCCCATTTTTTGTATTCAGTTCTTGCCACATCAGCTCCCCACGGTCTTGCTAAGGCAGCAGGAGAGGGGCCGATGCCCGCGAGGAGCCCCCGGATCGGGCGGGCTCTCCTGGGCAAGCGTCGCCAGCAGCCTGCGACTCGCTCCCCGGTCCCGTTCATGAGTGTAGGAGCTCATGGAATGGATGAAAGTGGAATGGATGTATCATCTGTTTCTCATTGCATTCCCTTCCTTTGAGTTGTTGAAGCTAGTGCACTGAGAAACGCATTCCCCCGACGCCCACACCGTGACCACCAGCCTGCCCAGACCCTCCCCCCGCCGTGCTTGGCACCCCCAGGAGCTGCACGCCGGTGCAGTCCTGCCGTGCCGGTACCAACAGCGGGATGAAGGTGAGGTGGTGCAGCTGCAGGCAGAAGCTGTCCCTCATCTGCAGGACACTGCTGCTGTACAGACAGAGGCTGTCCTTGTCCTCCTAAAATTTATAATCTTTATAATCTAAGATTTAGACTCTTCAAAGCTTTATGCCTGTCTTTAACCTGTAGCACATGCATAGTCTCAATGGGATTTCTCATCTGCTAAGAGTTAAGCACGTACATAAATCTTTGCAGGCTGGGGGCCTAAGGCATTCCCACGCACACATGCACACACATTCCTGCGCACACGCGTAACGGAACAACCGCCGTGCAAACTCACTCGCGGAGCCGTCTGTGTCAGAGCGGAGAGGCACGCCAAATCCTTGACGCTCGTGCCAACCTCCTGAGCATTTCTCAAGCGTTTTGGATGCTGTGGGGGTGTTGAACACCACCTTTAGCACCTTCTGACACCACCTTTAGCAAATTCCCTCTCTGTGTCTGCATCTCTGGGAAGCAGGAGGGGGATGTTAGCAGGCAGTAATTGTGCCGGAGGTGAGCGCGAGCAGGGAGCAGTCATGCACAGTCGCAGACAGCATTTGGGTCAGAGTGGGAACAGAAAATAGCTCAGGAAAGCACTGGCGTGCCAGGTACTTGGCATGAAAAGGAAAGCATGTTGAAGGCTCGCTGTGCAGCGAGTCTTCCCCTCGCCTCCCTCCCCCTGGACTGCTTGCTCGCAGACGTGGCCGGGGCAGCGTGCACAGCACCCAGGGCTGCTCGGCGCAGGCGCGCCGCTCCAGCCCAACTTGTCTAGTGCAGCCTCCTGTGCTCAAATGCTGTCGTGAAGATTTGTTACCAGCTTCCATCACACCAGCTTCATTTTCACCAATGCAAGCTGGTCCAGTGTGATCCAGAGTTAAATTGATGTAAGAAACCAGGGCAGATTATTCGTGGACTGGTCGAGCTGACAAAATGCTGTGCCAGCCACAGTACGTCCTTCCGATAGGAGGAGGACGTCCTTCCGACAGAAGTATTTAGCAGCATAGTATTTGCAGGGGTCTGGTCTATGAGACTTCACTGTATGAATCTTCAAGCTTTAATTTCCATGCAGTAGTTTCTGCCATCAAATGACAAAAAAAGAAGGAATACACTTCACATTTAAAATCATCCCTGTGAAACCGTTTTTTTTTTCCCTGGTGTAATGCTGTTTTAAGTCAGATGATACGACCTTCCATGAAATTACTCTTTCCACTTCATATCTGGTATTTGCAATGTGAATGGATCAGGCCTCTTTACTTTGGGGTTAAAAAATCCAGGCAAAGTCATCAGGTGAGAAGCGGCATTTCATAAATGTCTTGTGTTCTGCAGCATTCACTTTCTTAAGGACTAAATTGCATTAGTTTCCCTAAAACATCACCTGCCCGCCGCACGAAGTGATGGCCGTTAGAAATAAGCCGTGGGCAGGCGGCAGGCAGCGGGCGCACACAATGGCGTTTAAGCCGGCAGCGGGCTGCCGGGCCGGGCTTGCCCCCGCGCCGCGCGGCTGCCTGCGCCCGCAGTGGCTCGGGTCAACTGCTATTTGTCAAAGGCAGCCGTGGCCGTGGCCCCAGGCAAAGTGCTGATCGCAGCACAGCACCCTCTGAACTGACCCGGGCATTTAGCCTTTTCTGAGAAATATTTACAGAAAGGTCAGCAAATGCTTTGTGACAAGACGCTAGCACATCCCTAACCCGCTCCTTTCTCGCTCCCTACCTCGCCCCACGTGCCGGGCGCAGAGCAAACCGGGACCGGAGGTCCGTTCCTTCCTTCACATCACGCAAACGCCGCTACGAGCCCCTGCGCGGGCGGGGGCGTGTTTCTGTCCGTAACCCCATCTGTTTCCAGAGGGTGCTTTTGCATCAGCCAAATGATTTTCCTCATGCCCCCACGACATCAGGGTTGCGCTGTGTGAAGAAAAGCCCTCCTCGCCTCGCCCTGCTTGTCCTGACCGCAGCCTCTGTTGCCCCAGTCCCCATCCCCACTTCACCACCACCTCCCAGAGTCAAGATTTGGGAGCCATGGTTGAAAAGGAACAAACAGGACCTGTTACTGCAGAATGCTGGCGAGGAGGAGGAGGCTGCAGCGGGGTTACAAGCAGGATGGCTCCGTGCACTGCACCGTGGCAGCACCAGCTGCCTTTTCCTGATGGCACCAGGTACCCCAGGCTCCGGAGCCAACTGCACTTCCCCATCCTATTGCCAAGTTTTTCTTCCATCAAACACGCTTTTGCTGTGCTCACTACGACTGTGTCCAGGCAACCCCAGCTACCGGGCACTTGCTGACCTGTCTGCTGGCTCCGTCTTTGCTTCCCCATCCCACAGTCAGCAGCGTCAGCTGCCCATCCTGGCAGCAGCCAGTTACTGCCCGTGGTGAGGCAGACAGACAGACAGACAGAGCAGCAGCAGGAACCAATCACTCTAAACAGATTTACCAGCTAGAAAGTTCCTTGCAAGAAAATAGAGCAGTGAGGGGCACATGGTCCTGAGGAAGAAACAGGCTTACCGTCCCTGAGCCCTCCCTGCCCTGAAATGGCCCGGGTTTCTAAGCAGATCAGAGTAAAAACCTCCTATAGCTGGGTAATTCTGCCTCTTTCCGATAAGCCGGTAACCCCATTAATAGAGAGTCTGGCATGGAGGGAGCTGTGCTGGGAAAGCGCTGCACCTCAACATACACAGCAGATTAAAAAGGACTTAATCACAGTGCAGCCACAAAGTGCACTACATGGCATTATTCCTCTGAAATAAAATTTTATATACAGCCTATCTGAGAGCAGCACAAAATAAATACTTTAAAATCTATGATTACTGTAGGGTTTTTTTTTAATTTTATATTGGTGGCTGAGTTCTGCTCTTGCTCCAAAGGATTAGAGGGATAATTCCATTACAATTTAGTAACAAGATTAAAAGAGCCAGTTATCCATTTATGGGGGTCTATGGAAACGAGCAGTGGCTTCTGGAGGTCTCAGGCTCCGGGTAGGTGTATCACTCACATCACAGACACATCCAAATCAGGTTACGGCACAGGCAGGACATGCCCGAGGTGAAAAGGTCTCCGGGGCCACCTGTCCTGGCTTTACCGTGAGAAGTGTTCGGGGGTTCGCAGGGCGAAAGGACGCAGATGGGGAGACTTTCTAGTGTGAACGGTCATGGACCGGAGGAGAAAGGAAGGGAGAGCAAGAAGGAGTCTTCTAGAAATGGAACCGTTCAGGCAACTCCCCCAGGCCCAAAGCCCCAGTGCCACCATCGTCAGTGCTGAGGAACCGTTTCGCACAACCACCGACGCCAGGTCCCCAGGGCAGGAGGAGCCATCTCCGGCACGAGAGGCGGAGGAGGCCCGGCACCGACCCACGGGGTGGCTTCTCCCGGGGCCAGAGTGCGTCCCCAGGAGGAAAAGGGCAGCGGGGTGCTGGGGGGCCGTGGTGGAACTTGCCAGATCCCTTCAGCTGTGCAGAGCACGTGAGAAAGACGTATCAGCCAGAGCCCTGGAGAGTGCTAAGATTTGGTACACCAGGATCTTGGCATCTTTCCTATCTCCACAGCTGGAAGAGGAATTTGTGGCAGCTTCCATGGCAAATCTAGTTTCTTCCTATTTAGAAGCAAATTTCTAAATTCTTGACCATTTTTTTTCCTCCAAATTCTCTGTGATTTTCTGCATTGGCAAAGCCTTGGCTCTACAGGACAGGAGAGCCTGAGGTCAGCAGTGGGAATTCCTGCTGGGGCAGTGAGTTACGGAGGACAGGTTGTTTGTTTCTCATTCCTCCTACCTCACATAGGTAACAACAAGGACACAGCATTATGATTATGCATCTGAGTGTCAACTTCACACTGATGATCTGTTATGCAGTTGTGAGGATATTTGAGCATTTGAGTTCAAAAAGTGCTTTTCAGGAGCATTCCTAAATTTCACTTGCAAGGATATTGGCTGAAAATGACCACAGCAGAAGATGCAAACACAGGTCATGTGGAGGAAGGGAGTTATTTAGCTGTTCTAATGAGTACATGTGGGAAAGCATTTGCAGCACTGGTCCAGCTCTGCCCCGCAGATTGGAAATGCCACTGTCTGAAACTTCCTTGCAAAAAAATAATGTACCTGTCAAGCTACCTATGTGGAACTGGCATGAAACATTCAGCGTTAGAAACTAGCCATCGCTGGCATTGTTCTGTGTATCCTCTATACTTATTAACTGATTAATTGATATTTAATTGATTGCACTGTCAGAGCAGGACTTTAGCATGTGCTGATTGTCTCGCTGACTGTTACTAACAAGTCTGAAGAGCATTTAGTATAAACCCCTAGGAACTGTGCATGCAAAAGGTACAGAAACAGCTTCGGTGGCAACGAAGACCTGAGTTCATGGAGCACGGTCAGTGAGCAATGTAATCATTCATACTCAGAAAGGTCTTTCTCCTTGCTTCTAAAAGAATTGTTTAGAGAAATTTAAATTTAGCTGAGTAGGTGGGGTGAGAAGTGTCCTCAGTTCGATTGCCCCAGCACGTGCTGTGCTCTGCTCTCTACTCGGAAAGCACCTTGGAAGCGTTTGTGCCATTTTTGCACTGTCCCGTTTGTCCCCAGGAGGTGCGTTATCCGAGTGCTGCCAAAGCGGGCAGCGGCTGCCGGCAGCCCCGCCGTGGGGGGACTGGTGCAAGCGGAGGATCCATCCCTGTGCCGTGCGGAGCAGCAGCCCGGTGCGAGGAGGCAGGTTGGGAGGAGCAGCCAGGACGGGGGCTCTGCCTTCCCCTCCGGCCTCGAGCGGGGAGGGCAGGATCCAGCCCGCGCGCCTGGTGGGCGAGCTCCGTCCCCTGACGAATGGTCCTATGCATGTATAGTACTTCTTTTGCTGTTTGTCAAGAGCTTCTTTAAAGGCCTCTCACTCTGCAGAGTTACAGCCTGTAGCAATCTGTCCTTTTCTCCTCAAACAAACCCTTTATAGGCTTGTTCTTGTGAAATTTATGGGTTGTTGGGTGAAACATTAGGAAACATTACATCAAAAATGTAGAATGCTTTTCCCAGCCTGAACCAAGGTCTGTGGCAAGTGCTGGCTGCTGAGATATGGCTCTGACAAGCCTTTTCTTCACAGCAACTGGGGCTCCTAAGTAATAACAGCCAGCGCCGGGAACCCCTCCACTGGGACGGGGGCTAGCTCACCTGCGTGTCAGGGCAAGGGACAGGGTTGTCCCATCGGAACTGTAAAGATACAGAATATATCGTGGACCAGTCTGGTTTTTAAAAGCCGCATATTTAGGTGTGCTGGTGAACCCCCCTGGTTCCCTGAGGGAACAAAGCTGGCTCTAAATGAAGTACGAGAATTTGAAAGGACCAATAGGTTTTCAGAAGAGCCACCAGACAACTGTAACAACGTTGTCTTGCTGTATTAGTTTAATGTCCACTTGAATCACTGACCTTAAGGTCTGAGAAGGACTAAACCTAGAAACAGATGATTTTTTCCATGCAACATGACAGAGGGGCTGTGGTCGCTCCTAAATGCAATTTTACGTTCACTTATGGAAATGCATTGTTCCTTGGCTACTTTAAAAAAGAAACCAATATGTGTTCTCTTGAAAGGGGTTAGACCTCAATGATTTTGAAGCCATTGTGTGCCGCTGCAGCGGCAGGAGCGGCAGCGCCGAACCAATGCTACCCCCTGGTGACCAGAACGGACGCGCCGCGCTGCTCCGCGCTGCTTGCGCGGCTCCTTGCGCTGCTCCGCGCTCCTTGCGCTGCTCCTTGCGCTGCTCCGCGCTCCTTGCGCTGCTCCGCGCTGCTCCGCGCTGCTTGCGCTGCTCCTTGCGCTGCTCCTTGCGCTGCTCCTTGCGCTGCTCCGCGCTGCTCCGCGCTCCTTGCGCTGCTCCTTGCGCTGCCCCTTGCACTGCTCCACGCTGCGCCGCGGCGGGGGGGGCGTGCGGGGGGGCACCGCGCGCGGACACGGGGACCTCTGGGAAGGCGGGAGCACTTGGAGAGCAATGCCCGTTAGCGTTTCCTTGGACTTCCCATTGCAATGACAAATAGATTCATTTTGAATAACATTCCCAGTTATTTCCCTTTGGGCTTGGCGATGGGTTCTGTCCTTGGGCTTCATCCTCCGGCAGAGCAAAAGGAGACGCCGAGGGGGGCCAGGCTGGGCACCTCTCGCCCCACGTCTGCCAGGCAGAGGGGCTCCACCGCCCCACCGGTCCTGGGCACCCTTGCAAACCTGCCTGTGAAACTTCTTCGGAGAGTAACGGGACTTCGCCCAGGACAGAACCGCAGCAAACCTGCCACCTGGTCTGGTGCGCCGTGCAGCCTGGATCTCACATCTCTCGGCGTTATACTGCTCACTCTTTGCATCTTGTTAATGAAAAGCATGGATGTAATTTCAATTAAAGATAATTACATATTTAAACTTAACATTAAATTCTGCACTAAAACAAAATTACATGAAATCTCAGTGTGCAGCCGTGCTGCAAGGCGGCATGTGAGGCGAGCGGAGGAAGGAAATGCTATTATGCAAAGCGAGCTGATCCTTTCCACACGTATCTCCTGCCTGCATGATGCTTCCCTGTCCAGCAAGTTAAATCTAATCTGTTCCCACACGCCACCTTCAGAGGAGATTCCTCTCACTCGGTTTTGCTGGGCGGGCCCTGCAGCCACTCAGCCATAACCATTACTGCACTGAACAATGCAGACAAAAAAATTAAATGCCCCCATGAGCGAGACCGTCCATCAGCAGGGTTACGAATGGGGCTGTGGTGAGATTTGCCATTCCCAGCAGCAGTCACTACCTTGGCCAAGCAGCCAGGTCCCGGCGGCCTCTTGCATCATCCATGGGAGGAGGCTGAGAGATGCTGCAGTTGGATAAACTCTGGTGTTAACCTGGGATCAGGGTCCTGAATAAAGCTGGGAACGTGTTTTGAATGAGTGATGAAAAACACAGTTCCCGGACTATTTAATTTTTTTGTGAAATGCAACAATTTTTTTTGGCCTCAAAAGCTGTTTTCTGAAAATTGAAAACTTTTTTGATTGTTCTTTACAATTCCCCCCCAAATCCGAAACTCAACATTTCATTCTTCAAAAAGCAAATGCTTTTATTTTTTATCCCCAAACACACTGAAAATTACTGGTTCGAGATGGCATAAATTGGTTTTTACTCTCCTCGCTCCCTGTTTGACCAGCAAATTAAAAGAACCCAATTATTTGCTCAAGGCAGTGGCTGGGTTCAAGCACCACGCTGGCACAGTGCAGGACCGAGCCAAGTTTCCAAGATAAACCCAGCCATGAGGTTTATCCCCCTGCCCCTGCAGCCCGCAGGGCTTGTGAAGTGCTGCAAGACCTTCACAGAGAGGGGACGACACTCACATGTTGGTGGCTCAGCTTGGAGGCCACGTAGGGATATTTTTTCCCAAGCTTTATATATTTCCTAAAAATAGATGGCCAAAGGATAAATGGGTTAAAGCCCTGCTAATGAGACCTGGATTTCAAAGGCACGGCTAAGCAGGTCTCCTGCCCCGGCTGCGGACGGAGCCTTTTCCAGGCTCGGCTGGAGGTGACGGCTCCGGCCGGTGGCACGGGGACAACCCCCTCTTCCCGCCTGAGCTTTCCATACTGCCGTGCAGAAACTCGGAGGAGCGCGGGAGGGGAGGGTCCGCGCACCTCTGCCCAGAAGGGTCCAGCAGCGTCCTTGTGCCTGCCTGCGGGTCTCTGCAAACCGTGAGCACAGCGTGGGCATGTGAAAGCAGAGAGGGAAGCAGAGGGCATCCATGGCCCCATCCCTCCAGAGCAGGCGCGGGTCTGTCACGATGCCCTGCTGTGGCAAACCAAAGACACTGTGGCACCATCAAACCTTTTCAGAGAGAGGCTTTTGTTTAATAAAACATGAAAATTATTCATTGTGTGATTTAATTTGATAGGAAATTCATGCTGCTTCTGTAATAATTATTATCATTATTGATTATTGCAGTGTGGCTGAGCAGCTGCAGCCAAGGGCCAGAGCCCCACTGTGCATGTTATGCCAGGGGACAGACCTCACCCTCACAGACACACTTCTTACACTTCTTAACCTCAACTGGACACAAACGCCACGTTGAAATTGCGGGTTTGTGCTGTGTAATGGTCAGGGCTGCCAGCAGACTTCATAACTGGACCAAGCAGCGTAGTCTGAGGATGAGAAAATCAAGACATCAACTGAGCAGACGTGGTGCATGTGAAACAGCGAGCTGTGTGACACTGGTGCTGCTGTCATTAAGCTTCAGTGTGAACGTCACCCGCAGAGCCCTTTGCTCCGCTCCTCAGGCCGCAGTTGTTTTCCAGCCCTAGAAGATGCCTGTTCCTCAGCGCACACCGGGAAGGGCCAATTTGCCGCCAGGAGGGAGGGAACTGGCAGGATTTGCTTGTTCCCTGGGTGGACACAACGAGCGGCCGCGCGGAGGGGCAGCACCGCGGGCACCGCGGGCACCGCGCACGGCACAGCCGCCACACTCCAGCACTGGGGTTTCTTCTCCTCCGTTAAATGATTGCAGTTATCAAGCACTGACAAGTGGCATTAAAATTTATTAGCCAGCATAAAGTTTTATTTAAGGGATGGCTAGAGATTTAGTGGGCTCTGCGAGTCCTTACTTAGGCTGGCTGTGTCACCTTTAATAACTGCCTGTGGGGTGCGCAGGACCAGGGGCGTGGCCCTGGGTGCCCCAGCTCTTGCTCCCCATCCCAGGAGGTCCCCTCCGCTGCCCCCTGCGGCACCTGAGCCCCAGCGGCCCCACGTCCCACCGCTGCCGGCCCAGCCATGCAGACCCCACCGGCGGCGTGCGCCCGGCATTGGCGAGAGAGCTCCTCCGGCAACACTTCCATTAATCAGTTTGGCAATCGTGAAATACACTACATGCATATTGGAGTTTAAATCCCGGACTCACTAATGGTTTACTACCCACTAAATCCCCCTTCATGTTATTTAACTTTTAAACCCAAGGAATATTCCAAATCAAAGAGGCTCTGTGTCACGCTTAGTCCATCTCAAAGAGCCTGGAATTAACATCCCTTCATGGCTCGACAGTGCCTGCTGCACAGAGCCACTGCTTGCTCCTTATTAATATTTATGATGGGGAGAGAAAGTTGCATAAATCTTGGTTGATACTTAATTAAACCCCACTTCTTTTGATTTCTTCTCTTTCAGCTTCACTTAGTGCAGACCGTACAACCATTAGAAGCTCATCCCGCAAAGAACAGCCTGGCACACGCGGTGGCACCCATGGGGCTAAATGGGATTTAGTGTCTGCGGCCCCCGCTCATCGCCCCCGTGCCACCGGCTGGCCTTTGCCGCCCTGGCCGGGCCGGTGCGGCCGCAGGTTGGAGATTATAGAGGCCCCATGGGCCAACAGCAGCCTCGTCTGGCAAAGCACAAACTCAGCTCCAGCCCCTTTGCTTTGGTTTATCTGCGTCTCGTGTCTGATCTCGAGCGCGATTCATGAGAAAACAGTTAACACGCAGCTGACATATCTTTGATACGACGATCATACCGAGGAAGCAGCTTGACCCCCGAAGGCTCCCGCGAACGGCAGGATTGACACTTCACATTGACTTTGCTTCAGGCTTATCAACAAATCTCAGCCAATTTTATTAAAGAGCCGCGTGTGGTGTGTGGGACGCGCCAGGCACAGACAACTTCATCTAGCGGCGGCTCAGAAACCAGGCGAGGGCTTGGCTCATTTTCTTCTCGGTCGTGTTTTCACTTTGCTGGCGAATTTAACTTTACAAAAGCTCCTCGTGGGTTTCAGTGAAGGCTGGAAAGTGGTAAAAACCCGTGGCGTTTCCTGGCCCTTTCCTGAGGAGAAGGGGGAGAGCAGGTAGGGGCCGGTGGGAGGAAGGAGGGCTGCAGCGAGCGAGTGGTGGCTGGCGAGACGGTAAGCGCAGCCGCCGCGGCCCCCCGGCAGTGCCGGGCAGTGAATCCCCGCGGAGGCTGCACGGAGGCAATGCTCCCGCAGAACCCCCGCCGGGCTCCGCCAGGCCGCGGCGGCCGGAGCCATGCGCTTGGCAAACCCTGCCCGGCGGCGGCCGCAGGACACGGGGGGGTGGCGAGCGCTGGCGGCGGGGCGGGGACCCCCGGCGCTCCTGGGGGCTGCAGCCCCGCAGCCCCTGGACAAGGGGCTTTCGCCTCTGCGGAGCTGGGACACCCGTCCTGAATTACAGCCCCGGGAAACGCGGAATTCTAAAATCCCACCCAAAACCCAGCCAAACCCGCTCCGGCAGGCCATGTGGGCAGCGCTGACTTTTCTAAACTGGTTTACTTGTTTTAGGCTCTATTTCTTAGCTCGGTTTAATGTGTATGTCGTATTTTTAACATCAAAAGAGGGCTGGGGTAAGGTCCCCCAGGACAAGAATCAGGGCAGCGAGCAGCCAGCAGGATCCACTGCTCTGAGGCAACATTTGGTAATTATGTCTCTTTTTACTCATGCAAATTTTATCAATATTATTTATATATTCAAAGCCATTTATAAATAATATATACATTTATGCTAAGGTAATTGCCTCAACTAGATTATTTGTCCCAGTTTTTATTGTCTATCCAGATGCTGAATATTAAAAGTATGTTTTCTTGTATGCATTAGTAGTTCAGAGCTGGCTGTCTTGTCGCGGGAACAGCACTTCTGCATCTGCAGGCTTGGTGGGAGGGGGAGAAGGTGGAGGACAGTTTTGGTGAGGGCAGGGCAGGGAGAGGGGAAGGACGACGGGGAGCAGGGAGGGGAGCCGGGGGCGGGCGGCCGTCCCGGCACTCCGGTGCTGGACCCGTGCGCAGCGATGCCGCTTCGCCCTGGTGCTGCAGCCGCCCCAAGCCCCCTCCGCAGGGCAGCAGCCCATGGGTGGACTCCCCCCGGGAGGGACGGGGCTTCAGGAGTGACTCAGGGAACTGGTCCCAGTATCGCTCACGTCCCATCCCACCTCCCACCTCTTCACTTACCAAAACTTGACATTGCAATGAAAAAAGATTAGGAGCATTGACAGGCCTGCAAAGGTGACAGCTACAAAGAAATATGGAGCAATCACATTGTCAGAGTGCCTATTAGGAACCTAAAAAACCTCAGCTCTCCTGCACAAGCAAAACTGATTTATTGCGCAGTACAGTTCATGAACTCATCAGTGGTTTTGCATGGAGAAGAGATGGATTTTCTTTCAGATGTTTATGGTGTGAGTAGACTATCCTGAAAGTTATTGTTTGATTTTATAAATCAGTAGTGCTTGCTAGGCAGAGCTAAGAACAGAGCTGGCTCTCCAGCCAACACACAGCCAAGACTCATCCCGAGGCCTGAGAAAGCGCCGTGCATTTCTAGGGTCACGTTTCGTGGAAATTCCCGGCACGGCCTCACTGAACGGAGAAGTGCTCGCACGTGGCCGGGCTGCGTCTGCCGGCGGTGCCAGCAGCCCAGCGGAGGTGAGGACCCTGTTCGTGTCTCCCAGAAAGCCAAACTGTGCAGCCTTTTCTGACTGGCTCACGGTGCGGTCTCCCCGTGCGTTCGTGTGGCACGTGGCCGGCTGGCCTGCTCTCCCGGCTGGCACCGGCACGGCGGAGCAGCGGCTCCAGAGGCCGCGGCACATGGCTGCCGGGTGCTGGGTGCTGGGTGCCGCAGCCGGCGCTGGCTCCTGACCCTCCCGGTGCAAGAAGGGGTTTAAAGGTGCAGATGGAGGGTCGGCTTTCTGACAATCCTGTACTTGTGTTAAACATGTAAATGTTTCCTCTCCTGCACGGGATTACGCCTCGGATGCCCTGGGAACAGCTGTGGTTTATGTAGATTTTAAAGGTGAACTTTCATGCTCAGTGAAATTTTAAAACCAGCTGATTTACACATGAATCTATTTCTCAGCAAGCGTCTATATAGCTGTTTCTCTTCCTTAATGGTTTGTGACTGAGGAGCCGGGCTGTAAACAAGCGGCTCCCGCACGGAGCAGCACCGCCTGCGCGGCGGCCGAGACCACCCTGCGGGCAGAGCCCGCGGGCAGGGCAGGCACCGGGGCTGGGGCCGGGTGCCGCACGTAGGGTGCAGCCACGCTGGGAAGGGGCCAGCGTCGGGGCGTGCTGATGGAGGTGGGGGCTGCTGGGCCATCGGCACCGTCTCGCCAGGGAAGAGCGTTTCTTCTTCATCCTCGGCGGTCTGTGAGGGGCTGCAGGAGCTGGGGCATCCCACTCCCCTGCTGGTGGAGGGGACATCCCGGTATCCCGCCTGCATCATCCCGGTGACTAGTCCACCTGCACAGCCCCTGGAATAAGGGATCCATGGGCCGATGTTGCCATTTAATACTCTTTATAGCAAACAGTTCATAAAAATTCATGTCTGCAGCCGAGCTGCTCTGCTCCTTCATGGATTCCTTCCAGGGGACATACCTCCTGCCTGGTTTTGGGTGCTGTGGGAGGTGACCTCAGGCACATGTCCCCTCACCAGGGACCCCGGCCATGCGCCTGCTGGAGTCCTGCCACGAGCCCCACGGCCAGCGAGTCCCAGCACACCAAAGCGTGGGCAGAGGTGTGCACCCATCTGCCCTGCCCAGAAACCGCTGCCTGCTCCTGCCCTGCTCCTGCCCTGCTCCTGCCCTGCTCCCAGGCCCTGGAGACCCGGCTCCGGCAGGGATGGCCGCTGGCACGTGGGGCTCCCACGGGGCCCACGCCAGAGCTGCTGTTGCGGGTGAGCGGTGCCGGGTGAGCAGCGGCGGAGGCAGAGCCCCCGCGGGAGCACCCGCGGTACTGGCGAGCATCGGCTGCCCCAGGCCCCRTGCCGGCATCCCGCTCGTGCAGCGCCGCCGGCTCACCCCGTCCACCGGCCCCGGCAATCCCATTTAAACCCGAGCACAGCGCATGGGTCCCCAAGCCCTCTCCAGCACTGACCCTTTAAAGACAATCTCTCTTTTTCTTTTAAAAACACAAACTTTAAATGGCTCTGAATAAAATAAAAGAGAATAACTGAACTGTGAAGGGTGATGACTGTATTTCTTTCACTTGTAAGAGAGACCTTTATAACTCTCTTGGGAGGAAAAAAACAATAATGGTCCTTCATGGATGAAGTGCTCTAAATATGGTGTATATTTTTTAAAATACCAGTTCTACAGTTATTGAAACAAATTATTGTTAAATGCATTTACAGCATAATAACTGTGCTAATTTGCTGATAAAAAGCATCCAGCGTTAAACCCCCCATACATTATTTTGTCATTAGCATTTGTTAGCTCCTCGTAGGTATTTTCAGACAGAAGGCTTTGTTCTGTATTTAGCACACGGGCCCGCGCTCCTCGCTCTCCCCTCCCGGTGGGAATTGCTTGTGCGCAGAACTGCAGATTTTTTTTAAAACTTCATGTTTAAAAATGGAAAATTTATTTCATTACATTAATGGGCGAGGGAGGGAGGGAGAGGAGGGAGGAGGGTGCGTGATTTAGTGAGCAGCGTGTCACGTGCCGTGTCAGCACCAGCACCGGCCGGACCCAGGGGCGAGCGCGGCCCCGAGGGGCGCGGGGCGATGCTGAGCCCCCTGCGGGAGTGGGGCACAGACCCCACCGGGGCAGCCTGGCCCACGGCCTCCTGCGGGCTCGGCACCGCCGCCAGCCACGTGCGGGAATGTCGTGCCGTGGTGGGATTGGGGGTCCCGGCCAGCTCCCACCCGCCAAGGCCAAGGGCCACCAGGGCTGCCATGGGCACCGCACTGCCAGCGGCGCGGGTGACACGGCAAAGCCTGGACCCGCTGGGGATGGGGAAGGGGGTCCTGGGCATGGCCATGCCCCGAGGACCGCACCAGGGGGAGCAGGGGCAGGGGGGAAGGGGGCAGCACAGGGCTGCCTGTCCCAGAGAGCCTGGCAGCAGCCCGGGGCTGCAGCGGGGGGGTCCGTCCCACGGCCCATCCCATGGTGGCTGCCGGGTACCCCTGGCATCCCTGGGGGGTGAGCGGGGCCTGGGGTGGTGGGTGTGTGCCAGGGCGGTGGGCAGGGGATGGGGCAGTGGTGCAGGACGGGGTGGTGGGCGCGAGATGGGGAGGTGCACAGGGGATGGAGCGGTGGGTGCAGCATGTGTCGGTGGGCACAGGATGGGGCGGTAGGTGTAGGATGGGCTGGTGGGCACAGGATGGGGTGGTGGGCAGGGGGTGGGGGGGTGGGCAGGGGGTGGTCGGTGGGCAGGGGATGGTGGTGTGGGCAGGAGGTGGGTCGGTGGGCAGGGGATGGTGGTGTGGGCAGGGGGTGGTCGGTGGGCAGGGGGTGGGTCGATGGGCACATCCCGGCCTGGGAGCGCCCGGCAGCCACCGCCAGCGGTCGGGGGTTTCTAGAGCCACCGTTGCCATAGCAACCCCGCTCCGATCATATCATCGCCAGGAAAAAAGCAGCTTTATTATCAACACAGATCTTCCCAAATTAACCCTCGCACGCCCGCTTGGCTCCAGCCTGCGGCTCGCCCAGCCCAGTGCCGCCGGCCGGCTCGTGCCCTGGGGGCTGGCAGCGGGGCTGGGCTGGGCTCCCTGGGCAGCGCGAGGGGACTTCGGCATTAGCGGAACACGCGTGCTCCCACCGCCCCGAGAGAGCAGGAGCGTCTCGAGGGTCCTTTCCAATCATAAATGTTTATTGTTGTCCATGCGAGTATCAAAACTTTAAGTCATCCATTTAACTAGCATCAATAAAAGCGCCGGCGGTGTGAAATGTGTGTCTCCCCGTAGCGCGGTGCTGGGGGAGCCGTCGGGGTGACAGATGGACCAGGTGGAGGGAGGAGCGGGGAGCTCGGGCTCGGCTCCCAGCCCACTTACCCCTCCTAGCTCCGTTTAAAAGAGGAGATATATATTTCCCCCCTGAAATATTACTGCTAATTCTCCGTGCGAATGTTCCCTGACCCTTCCCGTGGCCTCCAGATGCAGCCGTAACAGATAAATAATGATAATGAGCGGCGAGGGGGGAGTCAGAGCGGCGACGGCCGGCAGGGGCGGCGGGAGGAACCTGACGGAGGCGTTTGGAAGGGGCCCGGCGCTCTGCCAGCACCCCGCTTCACCTCGCCTCGCGGGGACACCTCGCACCCGCTCCCGTGCCGCACACACGGCCCCGACCCTCCCGGATCACCGACGGGCTGCAGATTGAAGGCCTTAGACAAATCAATTAAGATAGCTACTGTATATTGATTAATACCCGTAGCTATAAAAATATAATTGATTACCTGAAGAAGAGCAGAGGTAATGTACAGAACAGACAGAAAACCTGTCTGAAGAGTGATCAATACTGACATTCAGGAAACTCACCCAGGAGTATAATTGGACAAAGCAGAATTTGGGCCAAACCGAGCACCGGGAAAATAATTTTGCTAACAACAAGCCATTAGGAAGCTCACAGGACTGGCCACCATCTATCCCAGGGTGAGTTTACAGCCACGCTAGCTGCAGTAACATTTTTTATTTTCATTCCTTTTGGTGAAGGATGCAAAATGTTGTTTTTCTGACCAGACGGAACGCTCCGGCTGGACTGAGCCTCCTCCCACTGGGGACAGCCCCAGGGCTCCCCACAGGGACACGCCAATCCCAGGGACGTTTCCCAGCTGCTTCTGAGTCTTGGCAACGTTTCGCTTCCGCCTCCCAGGGATGCTCTGAGCCGGCCCTGCCCGGACCGAGAGGTTTGTTCCTCTCTCCTCATCCCCGTGGGAAGCGCACACCGAGCCCCAGCCCCCGGCCTGCAGCAGAGAGCTGCCCGCGCACGGCCACAGGCTGCCCTCACCGCCTGGGCGGTGGGGTCTGTGCACCGGGCAGCTGTGGGCCCCCCCTGCGCTGGCCCGAGCCCCCCCGGGGTAAGTCAGGTTGGCAGCCACAGCGCTGGCCCGGCCGAGCGCCCGCGGTGGGAGCGGCGCAGCGGCACGGGGGAAGCCTGCGCTGGCAAACCTGCCAAATTCGCGCTCCCCGGGGAAAAGGCGAGCATCGTTTGTGGGGCGATCGGTGTCCAACCCAGGTGCTCCTGCCACACGGAGGGCAGGGCGATTAGCAAGACACGCAGTGAGATTACAAAATGCAATGAAATACTTAAAATCTGCCCTCCAGACTAAAGTAAATCAGACATGACTTTGACAAGGTGAAACCAAAGTGATGAAACCAATCCATTGTGCTTGGGGAATCGATCTCCCCAGCAGGGAGTAGAGAGGCCATCGATTCACAGCCTCAGCAGTCAGGAATGTCAAGCTGCCTGATCTAAATTTCTATATGCATCACTCCAGATTAAATGATGGAGGAGCACGCCGTGTGCAGGCATCCACCTGCCCGGCCTCGCCGAGTGGCACCGGCACAAACCCGCCGGGCGCAGGAAGCCTCGAGAGGTGACGCGCAGGCGGTGGCGGTGCCTCCCCCGGCAGCGGCGGGCGCCCGCTCGGCTCTTCTTGGACCTCCGCAGTGCGGACCCCAGGCACGCCGCGGCGAGCGGCCTGGGGCTGCTGGCGGGGGGATGCCGCGGCGGGGCCGGGTGGGTGCGGGGACCCCCGCCGCCTGCGCCTGCCTGGGGCAGGGCAGGGAGGGCACCTGCATTACAGTCTCACTGTGAAACCCCGTGTAGGATTTGAGATTTCATTCTTAAAAATTAAATATTTACCTGGAAACATGATCTCTAGCTGTGAGAAGCCTGGGCCTGCGTCAGCATGAGGGGGACTCGGGCAGAGAGCCGTCCCTGGACCGGGATGGGGGTCCAGCCCCATCACACGCGACACTGTACTGGTGGGGCCAACGCCATCGGCTGCTTTGTCACTGTCGGACCCTGCAAGGCCATTAGTTTTGTCAGTGTGAGAATAAAGAGCCGTCTCTGGGGAGAGATGGAAAAACTCGATCCGGCTCCCAGCAGCCCTGAGGGGGTTGTGTTTTACCATTTCTTTATGACTTACCAGCTGGAACACGAGCAGGCTTAGCTGTCGCGAGTGGCAGGAGCATTTTCTGCTTCGAGCTCCCACGGGGAGCCTGTGACAGGACATCAGGGACTGGCGCAGGAAGCCGAGAAGCCGGGGAACAGATTGAGGGAGGGAGGGAAGGTGGTGGCGCTCCGTGGTGCCAAATCCGAAACACTTCTGGCGTGTGCCTGGCCCGTCCCACCCCTTCCCTCCCCCAGGAGCGTTGCTGGGACGGGCGCTGCAGAAAAAGGAAGACTTATTGAGAAAGGCCCATCTGCTTGGCAGTGCCCTGCGGCGACATGGCCATGCTGAGGAGGGGCATCACCGGTCCGGGTATGGGCTCTTGAACTGGTCTTGGACTATCGCAGTAAGGGATGGCAAACAGCTCCCAGTACCCAGCTGGGATGCCTGCTTTCGCGGAATGGATGCAAACCTGTATGCAAATAAATCCTGGTCTCTGGACTCATAAAAACCCCAGAACGCATCATAATAAATATGGTGTGTCTCAACTTTTTTCATCCACCAAAGGAGTAAATAGCTCTTTTTCAACAGTTATGTCTCATGATGTATTTAACCATTTCAGTATAATAACTCAACAGTAATAGAGATGATGAGCTAATACTCAACAGTAATTAAAAGTGACTGTGACCTCTGTCCCTGCTGATAACAGAGCTGCAGTCATCGCCGCACCTCCTCCAAGTCACCAAACAACCTTTTCTTTTTTTATGTCACTTTTGCGCTTTAATACACAGATATGACACATCTCTGAAAACATCTGTATGCGAAGAGCTGCCCAGCCCCAACCGGCCGCCGTGTCCCGGGACGTGCCACCCTGGTTCAGGGATGGTCTGAGGGCTTTCTCCAGGGCTGAGCGGGGTTACAGGGTGCCGTGGGGCCGGGCATCGGCGGGTCCCAGCCGTGCCCATGGGCTCAGCCCTTCAGCGGGGCTCTGCAGAAGTGGCTGGAGAGTTGTGTCCTGTGGGAACGTCCTTTTTGGGCCCTTTCCCCACGAAAAGCCAGAGTGGGGTGGGATGGTCAGGAGCCCGCAGACCCAGAAGGGGTCTGTAATGCTGTTCACGGAGTCTGCAGCCCTTGGAGGGGAAGCCGCATGTGATGGACGGGGAAAGCAGGCTGGTATCAGTCAAATAATCCCTCTCATTAGTCTTCCGTAAAGCAGGAGATAAGGCAGTGAAAGGGACAGCTGCTCCTTTGGCTGTGTGGTGGGTGGGGGTTTCCTGCAGAAGATTTGTCAGTGCCAGAGGACTTTCCCACGGGAGGGGTCCCCGCAGCTGGCGCAGGTACAGCTCCGCAGGCGATGCTGCCCTGGGAGCCCCGACAAGCGGCGAGAGCCCGGAGCAGCGCCGGCGTCCTGCCACGCGCCCCCTCCGCCCCGGGACGCCGGGCACCCAAAGTCCCCGGGGCCGGGGAGCCCTGCCCGCCCCAGGGAGAGGCTCGGGTGCTGGGTCCCCACGGGCAGCGCCTGCTCTGGCTCCTGCTCCTGAGCAGGCGACGTCCAGCGGCTCAGCCGCCCGTGAGCCGGAGAGTCGCTCCCTGGCCAGCAGCCCCGTGCCAGCACCCGGCACTGCCCACAGGCCACCCCCGCCACCGCTGGGCAGGAGGGAACAGAGGTCACGGGTTGCATTTTTTTGACGTAGGTATTTTTTGTGTTGTTTCCATACTGGGATATGTGAACGTCTTTCTTAAAAGTGCTTTTAAAGAGACACCATCAAGCAAGGGCCGAGGCTTACGGCACGGATACACGGCTACCCAGTGGCAATGCGCGAGCACGGGCATGTCCTTGCAAGACACCTGGCCGCTTTCAAAATGGCATCCTTGAAAATGTTCACAGTTCGTTTTCAACATCCTTTAGAAGTTGCGCAGAGTAGTGTCTGGCAGCAGAGCACAAAGGGGAGTCATGAGTATGGCGTGAAACCCAAGCAAACAGCGTTAATATAACTCTAGGAAAAATGTAAGGCTTAGATCGTTAAAGAGTTACCAGTTTAATAAGAGCTTCTAAATTATTTGCTTCTTTTTAACCCCACAAAATCCGTTTGCAGTCATTTATAGCAATTGCAAACGAAACATACACTGACAAACACACCTGAAAAAAGGGAATAATCTTGGTACATGGTAATTGTTTATGCAAAATAAACTGTCACTGCCAGCGTTTGGCATTAGTATACGTCTTTGTCGATAGTATTTTAGTAATGTTCCATTTTCTGCATGAATTATTATAGTTGCAATTATGAGATACAAAATACCACCCAGCACCCACATCAACTTCAGCTTCCCACTCTCTCACAAGATTTTTGTACTACATGAAAGCTAGTTTCAAAATTTCATGTTTGTAGTTACAGATTAAATAATATTAAACAGTATTACACTTGAAAGATTTGTTTCCAAGTAGCAAATAGATTCCCCATATTATTCTTTACCGTAAGTAGTTGTTGTTATATCTTATTCATCTGGAAAATAATTTCAAACAGCCATGAAAATAGCGGATTTCTCTCTGTTAAAATGATAGTCAGAGCCTGGGCCGCTGACATATAGTAACATGATTCACTTGGACAGTTACTGACTGCACATCCAATTCATTTCTTCTCTAGAGCACCAAGTTATTATCTGAAATGCACAAGGTGTCTGGGGGTAACATATGATCAGCCAGGGACGCTTTTGACGGCTTGAAGAGCAATCAATAAAAATTGTCTCCAGCAGTTTTGTAGAGTATGGAAGTTGGTGGTGAAATGAAGTGATGGAGATTAACTAGTGGAAGTCAATGCCCTGGTGCTGTGAACCCTGTTTTTTAATTAAAGATCCAAAGCTGCTTTTCACTTGAATAGGGTTCCCCCCCCCGTACCAAATTCGGTGCTGAAGGATAGCTTCCCTCCGCGCCGCGTGTGCACGAGTGCGTGTGCACCATGTAATAGCTGCTGCCGCCTCCGCCCGCCCAGGGCGCCGGGCCCCGGCAGCCCGGCGGGGACACGTGCATCAGCCGGTGGCGCGGGCCCGGCGCAGCCCTCAGCAGCCCTATTCGGACACGGTTTAGTGCATGGGTGCTGGGCTGACGGTTGGACTCGATGACCTTAAAGGTCTTTTCCAACCTTATAGATTCTATGATTCTATGATTCTATTCCCCCTGCCGCTCGCCGGCGAGGGTGACGCCTTGCCGTGGTGGACAGCCACAGTTGCTCACTCTTTGGAAATGCATTTTAAGGATAATCTTGACAGTCATATTGACCAAATTAATGTTCTTGCTCCCAGCTGCATAACCCAGCTACAGCTTTTATTGACAGCTGTTAGTTCACCCATGACAAAAAGGACCTGTAAGCGACTAGTCTTATATGACAATCATTTCATTTAGGTTTCGTATTTATGAGTCTGCAGGCACTCTCACTGAGGTTAATGCAAGTTTTTCAATTAACATTAACAGTGTGGGACTGGGCTCTGTTCTTCTTGCAAAGAATGACATTTGGTTTGTGAGTAAGCATGTTGTGCAAAGGCTGCTGGTTCTTTATTGCTTATCTGCACGGCAAGGGGGTGTTTGTATCGCTGAAATGGGTCGTGGCAATGTCAGCGGAGGCACCTGTCTGCTCCCAGCCCCAACCTGCCAGCCCTTGGGAAACCCATTTGCCATTTTAGCATTTCTTAGTGGAGTGGGTTTTAAAACACTGTTAATTTTCTTCTATTAAACACAGTACAAAGCTATATGTTTTTGATGATGACATAGTAATAAACACTTAAGGACTTGTTTACAAAGAAATAGTTATTGTTTGCTAAATAGTTTTAATGGAAAACAGCAAAGCTCCCTGCTGGGATTTAGTACAGGACCGCTATGGATGCAGGGTGGGCAGTCCTGAAGCAGCACGCTCTTTGCTTCTCATGTAGCAATTACTTAAGTGCAGAAAAGGTTTTTGTAACAGCTCCAGTGCCCAAATATCAGATGATTGCATGCTTTAAAGCAAATCGTTCCTCCCGTCTATTCGAGTGTCTTTCCTATCAGTGCCATGTTTAATATTTGAATCTATGTGGATGGCATCTTTCAAGCTCGCCTGCTGAGGTTGTGCTTCTGAAAACGGTATGGATGCATGTTGGCTCCCGCAACAGTATTGAACGATCCCTTCCCAGCAGGGTGAGGACTAGATCACCCCCAGGAGAAGCCGGAGCTCCAGCCCCTGCGAGCCGTGCGGGCCTGGCTCCTACAGCAGGCACCAGCCCACTCAGCCCGTGGGCTTTGGCAGCTACCGGCCTTTAGCAGAGCCGCGGGCTGGCTGGTGCCTGTTGCCCGATCTGGGGGCAAAACAAAGCAGGGGATGTGCCCCGGGTTCCCAGGGCCATGGGCGGATCACCCCCCAGCCTGAGCTGCTGCCGGCTGTGCCCGGGGGGGCAGGCGGACCCGTCCCTTCTGCCCCCCGTCTCTGCACGGGTGCTGGCACAGGGCTGCCGGCGCTGGGCTGTGGGCTCCTGGTGTCAGCCCCCCTGCCTGCACGGTGCCACGGCATATTACCCCCGATAATTGCTGGGGGTTTTGGACCATTACAGAATCCAGCCCTTTGGGTCCAGGTTTTGGTCCAGCAAAGATGTTTACAGACACTGTATAAAGTAGAAGAGAAAAGGTGAATTATGGTTTGAGTGTAGCAGCCCATGGAGGCAAACCAGGCAGACCGGGTCCACGGAGTGGACCATGTCCACTCCTCTCGTGCCAAAACCCTAACAGGGATGAAAAAGTCATCAAGGAACTGCGCTTAAGGAAATCTCTGCTGGTTCCAATGGCAAGTGAACGGGAGCCCGGGCTGCCCCTGAGGACCATGAAGCCTGTGGTTCTATTCACCGCTCCCCTGAACACCGTCCCTACGACTGCACAGACTGCCCGCGCTGCCCGCGCCCCCCCAGGGCCAGAGCACCCTCAGCTTTAGCCCAGAGACATCAGGGGATGTTTTGCATCAGAGCATCCAAACGTCCCCCTCGCTGAGACGACGGATCCCGCAGCTGCAGTGACTTCTCCACAGAACCGCTCAAAACCAGGGGCTCGCCCCAGGCAGGCAGCCAGCCCCCGAGCCCCGGCTTCCCCTGCCCCAACAGCCTGGCAGGAAAGGTGGAAAAGAAACAGTTCTTGAAAAGAAATCAGAAGAAAGAAATCGTTTTAGCCATGAGCCCAGCGTAAACATTATCAGGGCCACTGGCAGCCAGCAGCAGCATCCCCACGGGCCGGATCCTGGCTGAAATCGCGGGGCGCGCAGCCCAGACCCCAGAAGCAGCAAGCAGCAGAGCCTCCCGAGCGAAGGAGCGCGAGAGCGGGCGCTGCTCAGCTGCAGAGCTGCCTCGAGCAAGTGCTGCCGCCTCGGCCGGAGCAGGGGGGTCGGCTGCTGGTTCTGCCGACGGATTTACAGGCCCACGCGGCGGCAGCGAGCCCTGCGAGGGCAGGCGGGCGGCGAGGGGGATGCGCAGCCCCTCGGAGTCACAGCCCAGCCCTGCCGCGAGGCGCCCGGCAGCAGCAGCTTTGCCGTGCGGCATTAACCCCCCCTCTCACATGCTTACTGTAATCCGCCAGTAAGGGCGGGCTGCATGGGCTTGAACTATACCGCTTGGTTTAATAAGAAATGTATAAAAATAATAAAAATGGAAACTCATGGATATTATTTGTCAAGTGTGTGCCTAGCAACTCCCTGTTATTTCACATATCGTTCTAGTGGGAACATAAGTAAAACACATTAGCAGTAATTTAGAGTTGCTATGTGCATTGATTATTTATACCCTTACATAAAACTCCAGTCTCTCTGTGCAGCACACCAGCCTTGATAAACCGTGTATGTTAAATCACAATCTCCGAATATGTGGACAGAATCTCCAGGCGAATATTGTAAGGTTTTTTAATATATATAGAGAGAGATAGATCCACTCTTTGGTAGTGACTTGTTTGGTTCAAGTGCATCTCTAAATCACACTATACATATAAATAATAAATAAGGGAGGCTCATATCCTTAATATTATTCTCATGTCTTATTAAACTAATATTTCAAAAAACTTTTATTTTTCCTTTAGTTGCAGGTCACCGCTAAAGTTAAAGAAAAAAATTACAATCCAGCTCTGATGCTTCACAGGAAGAATGCAAGAGTCCCTGGTAAAGCACAGGCATGAATGATTATTCTAATTGCCTGGAGATGCCTTCTGAGAGATGGAATAATTAAGCGGTGAGATGATTGAGACCTTCGGCACCTTTGTCTGTGTTTCCCCTCAGGCCCCCCCTCGCAGGCACGGAGAAGAAAAGGACCATTTTCTGAAAGCATGTTTTATTTTTCACTTCATCACTATGAACATTTTATTTGATTTCTTGCCATGAAAATCTTTCACTGCATCTGGGCGATTTCTTACGGCCCTTTGTGCACAGCTTTCCTTCAGGAGAGGGAGAGCAGCGCCGCCGATAAGGCTCAGGGGTGCGGGCAGAGCCGGGATGGGTAACAGGCAGGCGAGCGCTCTGCAAGCACCTCTGGGAAAGCCAGGCTGCCTGCAAGGCTGCCGAGACGCTCTGCGCCCGCCTGTGCACGCCTGTGCACGCCTGTGCACGCCTGTACACGCCTGTACACGCATGTGCCTCGCGGCGCGTGCCCGGGCTGCCCGCCGCACGCACGGGTCCCTGCAGGCGTGTGCCCTCGCCCCCGCTGCCCGGACCTGCCACAAACCCGGCTGCGCGGCTGCGGCTCCCTCCGCGGAGGCACCCACCGAACGCTGCCGGTGCCCCCGCCCGCGCACGTGGGCCGGCTGCTCACAGCGTGCGAGCGCGCGACGGCGTTCACCGGCCGTCGGGTGGCACGCGGTCTCCGGCTGGCCTTTCTGCACAGAACTGCAGGTTATTGATTGCTGATCTGTGAAGCCCCACGCTATGTTTGCGCAGCACCGTTGGCTCGGCAGTGACTATGATGCCGAGGATAAGCTGACGGCATCACTGAGGAAGCTGAAATGGCAAATCTCCAGGCCACGGTTTCCAAAGAGTCCCCAGGGCCGCCCGCATACGGCGGCGGTGCCGCGGGGCTATCGCCGTGCCAGGGGAATTGCTGGGAAGTGTGCAGCGACTCGGGCAGTCGGGCACAGCGTGCCAGGAGCAGGAGTGAAAACACCTGCAGGACTCAGAAGGTGATTTCTTGGCTCTGCGAAGCAGCTGGGGAGGCAGCCGACGGCACTCAGCTGTGGCCGAGTCGGCAGCAGCCATGGTGTTTGCTCGGGAGGTGATGCACGAGCACGCCTGCAGGGATGGGCACAGCTCTGCCAGTCAAACCAGGAGTAAACATAATGCATCAAAATTTACTGGGAATTAACATCCCAAACATCTGCTGGAGCAGGGGGTAGTTTGGCAGGTGACTGTCACCGGGGGAGCCCGCGGCGGAGGAGCCCGGCGTGGCTGCGGGTGAGCTGGGTCTGGGGCTCGGCAGGTCCTGTGCCGGTCGCGGTCGCAGCGCTCGGAACGGCTTCACGAACCCCGGCACCAACGGGGCGTTGGCTTCCATCTGTTCCTGTCTCTGTGGCAAGGCCGGGTTTGCAGGGAAAGGTAAAACGTGCTGTTAAGGCAAGTGAATATATTTGGAAAAAATGTCACAGCTTTGGGGCGCACAGGCGGTGCTTCAGAGCGGGCACGGGACGGCTTGATTCTCTCTCTGCAGGGCCTGGTGACGCTTCGGCACGTCCCACCTCGCCGAGCGGCCGCTGATGGGGATGCGGCAGGCGCTGGTGACGCCTCGGGGGTTTTCCGTGCCGCTCCCTGGGGAGCGCTCTGCAGGCAGCGGGGGCTCCGCGGGACGTGCACCGGCACCGGGGCTGGGAGCCACGGCCCCGCCGAGCCCGGCAGCTTGGCCCCGCAGGGCGAGGGGCGAGGGGGGCTCCCACCGCTCAGCCGGCCAGCCGAGCTGCTGGGGGGCTCCTGCGGGGCCGCCCCTGCCGGGAGATGCCAGCCGGTCAGAAGCAAGACGTCTTGTAGGCACGCGTTGCCTTTGACAAAAATTTGTTTCGAAAGAAAAATTGGGGATGTGGGGGGAAGTTTTCCTGATAAGGTCAAAACATTCAGCCTCAACCTTTTCAGAGCAGAACATTTCAATTTTCCACTTCAGCCTGGTGTTTCATTTCAATTTTGTTCTAAAAATGTAAATAAAATAAAAATTTGGAATTAAATGTTTAAATTTTCCTGAAGCAAGTCATTTCTGTTGACCTGAAATTAGACTTTTCACACAATTTTGTTCCATGGAAGATTCCGGAATGGTCTCACCTCCTCCAGTTCAGGAACCGGCTCCTCTTCCAGCCCAGCTTTCACTGCTCTCTCGGATGGCAAGGTCTGGCTTTCTGTTTTGCACTGGTTTATTGCCTGGTGAAAGGGTCTCCTATTTCCCATGGGGCTTGCTATTTTTACTGTAATGTAAGTAACGAAATTTATAATAATACATGATAATATTATCGAGGGACGTATGAGCCCCAGTTAGAATTGCACTCATGTGACAGTAAAACAGGTAGGAGCTTCCAGAAGACACGGATGCAAACCTGGATAGTGCTTCAGCTACAGCTGTCTGCAGCTTGTCAGAGTGATGATACTGCAGTGCCGACGGTCATTTGCATAACCTTTTAAAATGAGGTTTGTTTACTACCGTCCCCCTGCTATAATTGCAGGGTATAGGATGCTTTCCCTAGAAATGGACACATTAACTGCTCTGCCTTCCCGCTCAGCCGCGAGAAGCAGCAGTGCAGCACGGGGTACGCAAGCGGGCACCCTAGATCACGAGCGACCGCTGTGCGCGAGGAAAACACACGCCTGGGGTGCCACATCACGTCCTCACGCGTGTGCGGTTTGGGCAGTTCAAAGGTGCAGTTTCTGCAGTGATAGGCAGTGCTGTTGTCTGATAATACCTGAAATCACTTTATTAGGCGCTATATGCGGACTCTGGTGACTTATTCCAGTGCTGTGACTCCAGGGAGTGGGCATTACCGTGGGTAATTGTCTGCACCCACCACGTCTGTCTCCTGAAGCAGAGGAGTGTGCGGCGTACCCGCAGTCCTCGCTGCTCCAGGCTCTCTGTGCTGCTCACGACCGTTCCAATTAAAAATCTCTATCCATTACAGAACCTTCAAAACTCTCCATCAAATCTAAGAAGTTTCTATAGTTAGCAGACAGAGCTGATTCGGATGTTCCCAGGATGAAAACCATTAACCCCGTCACTGCTGCTGTGCTGCAGCTGGACCACAGACCACCGTGCCTGGCCAGCTCGGCTCCTCCTCGTCCCGCCGAGCACCGTGGTCCCGAGTTCACTGAAAAACGGTCCTGTGGGGCGGAGCAGCATCCTTCAGGTTGACAAGCACAAGGAGCCGGAGGACATTGCTCAAATGCCTCTGACACAGAGATCTTCTGCCAAGTCAAAAGTTACAGCAAACACATGGAGCAGACGAACACGGCTACTCCGGCACATGAACAAACCGCGGCATCTGGCTGCCTGCTCTCCAAAAGCCCACGGGGCTGGCGGCCAAGGTGCCAAGCGGTCGGGTTCTGTTCCAAAGCGGCGCACGGCTATTGCACCGCGCGGTGTCTGACTCACGGGGCAGCTGGGAGCTGCGGCCAGGGCACGGCGAACTCGCTGCCAGCGAGCGGGAGAGCGGCAGCCAAGACCAAAGCAGAAGAGGCTCGGTGTCAGAGGAGGGCGAGGTCTGGTGGCTGCTCTCTGCCCGGCTGGGGTTTGGAGCACCATTGCCCCAGGTGCTGCCCGGACGTGGAGTGGGGAGCCCGGGGCTCAGGCTGATGTGGGGCCAGCACAGCGGCTGGGGACGGTGTGTGGCGGGGTGGGCACGGTGGCCAGGGAGGGCCGGGGGGTGGGAGGTAAGCCGTGCCCCCGGGAGCGAGGCAGGAAGGGGGGACAGCACCGGTGTGAGCCCTGGGCAGTGCCGGGACCCCCACGGCTCAGCTTGCAGTCTCAGTGCAGAGGCTGCCGGAATATCAGCAGTTTGCATGTGAAAAGGGTCTTACAATTTTGTTCTGGATAATAACAAGTTGCTTCCCCGGCTGGGATCCCCAAGGGCATAGGAGTCGCCTCTCCTGGTCTTCTGCGAGATTTCACACCCATAAATCTCAGTGCGGGGCAAGAGGCGGACGCTGCCCAGAGCCCCCGCCTGGGGAGCCAGGCGCGAGCGGGGAGCTGGGGGCTCGGGGCTCAGGCGGGGTCAGGCCACTGCACCGCTCAGACCCCCTCGTGCCCATCCTTCTCCAGCACGGCCACCTGGTCCGCAGGTCGTCGCTGGCTCGAGCAGGCGAGGAATCACACGTTCGCAGCATTTAGTGCTGCTTTTTGCAGGGCTGCGGTTGCCGCCGCGCTGGCTGCCAGTGCCGGGCTCCCCGGGCGTTGTCCCCCTCCCCTAGCCTGGCGCGGCTGTCGGCGCAGTGACATGAGAACAATACTTTATGTAAATAACTTCCAAGCGGAGTTACTCATTATTAATGCAGACAGTTCTGAAGGCGAAAGCAAACAGCATTTGGCAGCAAGAACTTTTAATGAGAATGTCATTAAGGAATTCAGACTGTGAACCACAAAGTGATTCCTGGTGCACCCGGCTGACTTCTCTGCCTTCCCGTTTCTTTCCTGTCCACTAAACATAAAAATGTCATTTGTTTTTATAACCTCAGAATCCAGGCTTTCTCTCTCTCCTTTTATTAACCAATTTATTAGCAGGACAAGAGCAGCCAGCTGGAGTTGGAGGGCAGTGCCCTATGAACCCTTTTTTTGCAATCGCCGTAATTATTTATTGCTATCAGACATCAGTGTTTCTATAAATTAAACCTTCTCTTCCCAAAGCTGCCCCGTGGGTTTAAATCAATACCGTGCGTCTCTCATAATACACGATTATTAATAAGCAATGGTTTGAGATCATTCTGCATAACATTACTCCTTAGTCTGGCGTGTGCTAAAACGAGGGGGAGCGATGCGGGGTGGGAGGAGGCAGAGCAAGCCCCCGCGTGGGGGAACGTGCCGCTGCCCATGGGGCTGGGGCTGGTGCGGCCTCAGGAACCGCATCAGCCCCAAAACCAAAGTAAAACCTGGGATTTGAAGTGGTAAGAGAACAGCATTCCTGGTCTATGGATCATACTGACGCTTCGAAATGCATTTTCCTCTTGAATTGGAACAAAACTTAAATATTCAGCACAGAATAGGAAAAAAAACCCCAAAACCTTAATTTAGAAGCATCTGAGCTGCCTTCTTGATGATATAAAATTGTTTCATTATGTATAAAAATATATTATCAAATACAACATGCTATATATTATAATGCTAAATAATTAATGTTATATGCAATTTTAAGCAAAAGTAATTTAAGTAAGAACACTGAATGTATTTATTTTTAATATTTTACCTTATCAAATAAAAAATTTCAACCAAATATAAAAAAATTGTTTAATCTTTCTCCCATCAAAGGTGTCATCAAAACTGACATCCCCACAAGTATTTCCGTTTCAATGAAAATGCTTTCCTTGATGGAAAACTGCTCTCCTTAAAAAAAAGGAAGAAAAAGTGTTGCTGCCCTCTGCGTTGCTGCCTGACTGCCCAGCTGGGTGAAGGTGGGATGGTGAGTTTGCGCCTTTCGGGGGAGGTCCTGGGCGATTCAGCCCATGATCTGGCCAGCGTAGTGATATTTAATCAGAACTTCTGTGCCGTTATTTGCACTGAAGGCAGAATAATTTTCACCTGCAGGGATTTGCAGGGACAGCGAAGGCGGGCAGGCAGTACTCGGGGGGACGGGATGGCTCAGGAGGCCCCGCGTGGCCGGGGCAGAGCCGGGGGACCCGGGGCCAGGATGTCCCCACGCCCGCCTGGCCCTGGCCTGGCGCTGGCAGCAGGAACGTGTGCGTGCTCCTGCCTCTTCCTCCTTTGCTGCTTTAAGATTTAATCGTTCACGTGATAAACATAAATATCATTTTGGTGTCATTACTGACTGGGATGTGGCTCAAACACTGGTGATAAAGGAGGTTTTAGCTGTGCAGGTATTAGCCATAAGTGTACGGTCATATTTCACCGTTTCTATTTGCTGCTGATTGCAACTTTCCTGGGCGCGGGAATGGCCCCGTTTCCCTCCCTCCCCGCTGTGAATCATCCCAGGGTTTGCTTTGTCTCTCCCCTCTAAGAGCTGGTTTTGCCTTTGCCTCCCATCTACTCATCTGGCTTGTTACAGAGAAAGATCTAAACGCAAGATATTTTAAGCAATCATGCAGATGAGCTCTAGAAAATGAAAAATCCTCAAAGCTGGCTGTTTCTGTACTGTCAGGTTGAAGGTCTGTGGTGCTGTAGGATGTTACTGCTTGTGCTTTTCTGGTGGTCCTCATGAAGAAACACCACATTTGCTCAAAAAAC
Source organism: Oceanodroma leucorhoa (assembly GCA_030449065.1). Taxonomy (NCBI): domain Eukaryota; kingdom Metazoa; phylum Chordata; class Aves; order Procellariiformes; genus Oceanodroma; species Oceanodroma leucorhoa. The sequence goes on along the minus strand of JASVER010000075.1, from coordinate 694,097 downwards.
CCACCTACCTGGAAATTACGCTGGCACAGAGTGGGCAACTTTACGGCTTCCCCTGGTATCTTCGTAAAATTATAAACAAATTACAAGGTGGATTTTCATTAGGACTCGTCACAATTTTTAAATGAAATTTATCTTGTCCAACTGCACAAGACACCCTTTTTGTCAAATTTATCTGGACATAGTTTTTATTCATCTGCGTCTTAATGGAGATCTTGATCTTTTCAACTGGGACATTTTCATTTACCATTTATTGTCCCCAAACTTTGAGCGGAGATTGCCGCACAGAGCAGAAACGGGGGGGGGCATTCCCGGGCGGGGGAGGCTCTCCCGATCGGCGCAGGGATGGG
>JASVER010000075.1:642908-674487 GCA_030449065.1 Oceanodroma leucorhoa | reverse complement strand
CCCGGGCTGCGGGCCGGGGCAGAGCCCTCCCGGCCCCCCCGGGGCGCCCGGCGGCGGAGGGGCCGGCGGGAGCGCCGGGGCTCGGGCGGGGGCCTGCCGGTTCCGCGCGTCGCGGGGAGACCGCGCCTTCGCAGCGCGGCCCGGGGTGCGAGGGGCCGAGCTCGGTGCGGTCCTGAGCGCCCTGTTGTTCTCCTCGTAAGATCAAAGGGCTCTGCGCGGGCTGCGGGTCGGTTGCAGGAAGGGCTTCGGTGATCAGCGGTGGGGCAAAGCCCTGGTGACCTTGACCTGCTCGGGAGTTTACTGCGAATTTTTATTAGCGACTGGTTAGAGAAAATAACAAGAAGGCTGTGTTTCGCGTGGTCTTTTGCTGCAAGTGTTTACCGCATGGGTTTGCCTGGCTGCCCGTTCTTTTCACCTGTTCTCAGGTTCCTGTGTGTCTGGAGGTGATCATGTGGGCTCTCTCCTTACAGTACTGGCCAGAGCAGCGATACCGAGCTGCCTGTGTTTTATGTACTCATCTCTTGCATTACCAAGGCTTCACTGTGGTTTCTGGAGAGGTTCTCAAAGATCCACCAAGCTTATGTCCCTGCTCACTGTAGGGGCTTGGACTAGATGACCTTTAAAGGTCCCTTCCAACCCAAACTATTCTACGATTTTACGATTCAGTATTTTCTGCACTTTCTCTGAGCTGGGGCATTCACAGCCTGGTCGTGATAACGCAAGCAGAGTCCTTCAGCTGAAATGAGACTGACTGGGCTTCAGCTGGTCTGGCTAAAACTCAGGTTTCTCCATCTTGTGTTTTATTTTAACTGAGTGAGAACATGCTAACTTATACCTTAGTGGAGTCACGTGGCAGGTTGGTAGTGTCACCCCTGTAATTTTTAGCTGAGATAGCCTTACCCGCTAGATTTTCTCAGCATACTGGGACAAAGGCTTAGTTTGAGCTTCTGGAGGTGTGAAATAAAACGCACAACATTTCAGTCTTGTAGTGCATGCTGCTCTGACAAAGTGAATCCCGGGCTCAAGGGTTCCTGTAGCCCCCAGGGACTTGTTCACACGTGTGCCAAGATAGAAATAACTGAACTGAATGTCATTTAAATTTTGCTGCCCTGGTGCAAGGTCATCTGTGTACGGAAACCTATTTTGGTTTGAAATAGGGAACTCCTCTCAAATGAGTGTCCATAGTTAGAAGTGCTGTGAAGCAATACAAGATGTCAGTTTTACTCATTCTGTGACTTAAGGTCCTGTTTCCATCCAGTTCAGTCACAAGCTGTAGAGATTTTGCAGCTGATACAGGGCAGCTGTCTCGAAGATGGGAGCCTGGGTGCAGGGGTCATTCCAGACATACCTTCGTTTGGGGCGAAATGTGAAACTGAAATTCTGCCTGCTTGTGATGGAGGCCTCCAGGGCGGTGACCCTGTGTCCCGCTGCGGTCTCCTGTTTTTCTGATTGAAACTATGTCCTATTCCATGAACAGAAATAGAAAATTGGCTGGGGCTGTGTCCTGTTCCCGGACACGGTAGGAGGACCGGGCGTGCGGAGGAGTACGTCAGTGTAACTTCTAAGCAACCTGTGCCAGCAGTACCTATCGCCTTTTCAAAATGATGGAGCGATAACCCGAGCATGCGAGCAACCGTTTTAGCAGCGTGTCTGCTTTGGTTTGATGGGATTATTTCCCGCAGGGTGCAGGAACTCAGTGAGGTAGTTGATAATTTTTTTCCAGCTTTGCCTTATCTCATACTTTTCTGCCTGTGGAAAGAGCAAGTCAGTGTCAAAGTGCAGGGCTTGTTGTTAAAGGAAGAAACAATAAGACCATTCTCTCTCCAAGTCTCTTGCTATTTAACTTCAGAACTTGACCTGCTTTGCTGCCAGCGTGATGCTTCTATAGCAAATACATCAGGCCTGATCTGATCATGTACCCGCCAGCTCTTGAACTTACCTAACTTGTTGAAAAGGAACACCGAGAGGGAAAAATGCCCTACAAACTCACAATAATACATTCATTTCTGAAAATGTATTCCTTTGCTATATGTGTGTCGCAGCCAAGGCCCAGCAGCGTGTGTGGTCAGTCACCTCAGTGGAATACTTGAAATGGACAGTGAAGCCAGCAGAAAAGTATGCCTAGGATAAACTAATAAAAGCGGAGATGAGCTAGCAAGAAAATGGGTGAGAGCGAGCAAAAAGGGCATAAACAGACAGTCTCAGATGCTGGGAGAAGGGGAGATGCGTGTGACCGCGGGCCCGGGCTGCAAGACGGCCACTCTGGGGTGATGAGCTGCCCTCGGCTTTGCTGTCTGCACAGGGTGCGAGGCTCGGGGTGCCGAGGCAGTCACCTGGAGCTGCGGTGCCAGTCAGCAGAGAGCTTCGCACTGCCAGGGCAACGCGGGCCCCGTGTTATACATGTCCTAGGGAGCAGACCCGGTGAGCGTGTTGGAAGTAGGTACTTTGCAGCAGGAGGACCCAGAGCGGGGCACTGGTAAGTGCTGTGTGGTGACGGATCAAACTGAGCCCCTGGCCGGACTGTACATGTGTGGCTTTCTGACTAAATGTCACTGCCTGCTGCCTGCACCTCCTCTGTTCTCCTCTCCCTGAACCTGGTGGCTTGCCCTGTGGGCTGGCGGTCTCTGGGGTTGGGGGTGGCAGGACAGGACAGAGTGCCGCTTGCTCCGCTGGCCTCCAACTCCCCGGTGCAAAGACTTCTGGAAGCCTGGTTGGTGGCTCTGCCTGGAGCCTGCCTGCCGCAGGGCACCCCGGCACTGGTCTCTGCTACCCGCCCCGTGCACTGCAGGCTGCAGAGCCATCTCTGCTGGGTTGAAGGAAGGGGCCTTGCTGCACTGCTGAGGGATCGGGAGGGGGTCTGTGCCACGTGCCTGCAGAGGTGCCTGTTGGGGCCAGTCTGGGTCTGGCCGGGCCTGGGTTGGTGCCACACAGAGCAAGTGGTCCCCCAAACCCTGGGCAGGAGGAGGCAAAGAAGATATGTCAGGGCCTTGGCTGAGGGCAGAAGGCTGTAGCAGAGGCTGGCAAAGTCCCTAAAGGTCTCTCCTGCAGCCAAGCATCAAGATCCCCGGGACCCCTGCGCCTCCTGCCCCCCGGCACGGACGGTTCGAGGGGGTGGGAAGCATTCAGGATAAAGCCAGCAGCGTGGTGGCTGCGTGCCAAGAGCCCATTCTCTGCATCTTGTCCTGCAGCCGTCCCGCCCTGCTCTGCTGCGCACTGCTCGGGACTGGTGTTGGTAGGATGCACGGTGACTTTCTCTGGTGGAGGCACATCCTTTCCCTGCTGGCTTTGTCCGAGTGGCCCCGCGGTGTTTTGGAGCTTCTTCCTGCCCCAGGGCTTGCATCCGGCTTCCCTTTGCTGCCTGGGCGTGCTGGGGGCTGGATGTGGCCCTGCAGTGGAGAGCGACCTCCAGGGAGCATGCTCCCAACTAATGGCAAAAATGTTCTAATTGTTTTGGGCTGTTCCCAGAATAACCCTGCGGCGGGGGGAGAGGCGCAGGCCCTTCGGCAGAGCTCAGCAAGCGCAGCTTAGCGCAGGATGGTGAAAGGCCATCTCCTGGTCAGCTGGTTTGAGTTCTCGGCCACCATGATGTGAGGCGGGCATCTAGGTCAAACTCGTGTTGTTAAAGAGAACTTCGTTAAAATAACAAGCTGTCTAATAGGAGTATTTGTAGAATCCTGCTCCTTAATTTAATCTGTTCCTTCACTGTTTGTTTTTTATTTTTAAGTTCAAAGGCACAATAGAAGAGAAACCAAACTTTGCAGACGCCCTGGGGGAGAAGTGCAATGTAACTAATCGTCTGTATGATTGCCCAGCCAGAGACTCCCCTCTGACCTGTGCAGAGTTCACACAAACATTTATCTGAGTGTGCAAACCAATTGCTGCTGCTCCGTATCTGTTCCAGATGCATCCTCGATGCCACCCGCCCAGCGGGAAGCTGGCCTGGCCTGGCGGAGCCCGGCCGGCACCCCTTGCCCACACCCCTCGCCGTGCTGCAGCGGTCGGGCGCAGGCCTGGCCGCCTTCGAGCTCCGCTGCCCATCCCTCCCGCTGCGGAGCAACGTGTGCCGCGCTGCCCGGGGACTCGGAGGGTCGCTTGCCGGGCAGATGCTTTGCCTGCCTGTTCCGCGGGCTGCGGGCACGGGCCGCGGTCTGAGCAGCGGGCAGAGGAAGGTGCCAGGCTTGCCGGGCCCCGCGCAGCGGTGGCGGGCGCGGGGAGCTCGGCCCGTCCCTCGCTGCATTGGGGTGCTGCTCCGGGCCCTGCGCCAGCGCCGCATCGCGTCTCGCCCCGCAGCTTCCGCCTCCCGCCCTCTCGAGGCGGAAAGCCCCCTTCTCCGTGCTTAGCTGCCGCCGCCATAGAGGAGCTTTGTGTGAGCCGGCACAAAGTGAGGATTGATGCCGCTTCCCCTCCCCCTGCCGCGCCGAGCGGGACCGCAAATGGCTCCGACAAAGGTGCCCTTCTTCCTGCCGCCGAGGACGGGGTGCCGTCAGGCTGAGGGGGTCTGCCCAGCTGCACTGCGCTGCGGGTAGGGGCACCCCCCCCTCCGCGGTGGTGCCAGGGACCCCCAGGCCCCGTCCTCGGCCTCTCCCAGGCTGACCCTGCTGCTGCTCGGTTCCTGCCAGGGCAGCGGGGCCTCCCCGCAGCAGGCCCCAGCGTGGTGAGCCGGGGCCTGAGCAGCATTTGGCAGCAGGTCCCTGACCTGCGTTAGCCCCATCCCTGCCATCAGCGCTGTGAAAGAGGAGGGAGTGCCAGGAGCTCCCTGCCCGCCTGGGCTCTCCCAGACCTGAGGGGTGGCACAGCCCCGCTGCTTCCCCTGATGAGGTGAGGCGTGGGTGCCACCCCTGCTCCCCCACCTCTGCGGAGCGAGCCGGCGCTTCGTCAGGGTGGGTTTGGTGGAGGCCGGAGGCACCGGGGGAGCTTCCCCGCGGTGCAGCTGCAGCCGTGCTGGAACCTGCCGTGTGGTGTTCTTAGCGCGCTGGGGAATATTGTCACTTACCTGGATTTCAGTTCAAAATGGCCTAAGAGAAGCTCGTATCAGCATTCATTATCTCCCAGCTCCTCCCGATGTGTAATAACAAGTAATCACATTGTTGAGAGTGATTTGGAAAAGCTTCAGAAAACGTGCATCTGTATAAAGAATAGATTGTAAGTTCTTTGTTACATTCACATTATGTTTGCTCGGTACTGCGCATTTTAGGCAATGGGTTCTTGATTATTTGCGAGGCAACTGGATGAGCCGGTGGAGCAGCACAGGCAGCGGTGCGGGGTTTGCCTGGGCTGTGCTGGGTGCCACCAGCGTTCCTGCAGCGGAGTCCCCTGCTCCTCGCCCGCCCTGAGGACAGGGAGCCCGTCGGGAGGGGAGGGCGAGCCCCTTCAGCTCAGGGTGTGCTTCTAGTCGTGCGTTGGAGGCTTAAACTGCCTAGGGAGCTAAGTGGGTCCTCTTTGCCCTGTGCGTGCTGGATGCTTGTCTAGGTGCTGAAGCAGAGCTCTCTCCTGGGTTTGGTTCATCGGCAGTAGTGTTTTCACCATTACTGGTCACTACCTTCTGTTGTTTTGGACTCCTCAGGTAGTCTGGCTGTTCGTGTGACGTTATTATTATTTACATAGGGCCCAGACTTGCTCTTTCTTATTGCCTGCAGCACGATGTTTGTTCAGACTGGGCATTGTGAAGTGTAAATCCAGGTCCACTGGCACCAGCACTCACCTCTGCCTTTTCTAGAAGCAGTAAGTAACCAGCCATCTACATGGCCTAGAAATGCTGGGGTTTAATTGCTCTGAGGAGGGAATTGAATTAGGTAGCTCTGGTTCACGGCTTGTCTGGCTGCGCAGCAGTGACGCTTGTTTACGCAAAGCACTGCCCTTTTATCTCGGGGTGCGTGGGGGGTGGTTTCCTGGGGCATTCCTGCCTGAAAGCCAGAGAAGACTTGCCCTAACTGGCTGCCTCTGCAGGAGACCACATGCTGAGGCAGTGGCACCTTTCCCCTTCCTCCTCCTCCGCGAGTTGTTTCAGCAGCTCTCTTGTCCTCTCCTCCTGCTTCCTGCAACAGCATCTCTCCAAAATTGGTTGGTCTTATCTGCTTCTATCCCTCTTTGCGTATCTCCCTCCCCTGAAGTACTCGGTGATGTCTCCCTTCTCCTGGAAGATGCTCAGGCCTCTTCAAGGCCTCTGTCTGCTTTGCATCAGACCATCCTGTGCTGCTTCATCTGTGTTCCCCTGGTGTTGAGGCTCCCTGCAGCAAGGGCGGTTTTGCATACAGAGCCAGATACATCTGTGCTGCTACATGAAAATGATCTGGTTCAGGAGGTGCGATGGGACTGAAGACTCGCGGGGGAACCCCCAGTGTGTCTTAACACCCGTAGTGGATGGGGAACCTCCCAATGAAGCCATTAGGAGCAGATTTCTTGCTGCTTAAAATGGCAAAGCTGCTTCAACCAGCCTGATTCAGGGATGAAATTTGCTCTCTTTTTGGGAGGAAAGGGAATGAGCTTGGGTTTTCCCATCATTGCTAGATGGAGACTGGCCCATGCTAAGTATCCTGGAAGCAAAATTAATCTCAGAAGAGGCTGCTGGCCCAAATTCCAAACCTATTGGGCATTGCACAAATGTGCCCTCTTATCAAAAGCAAACGAAAGTGCAGAAGGTGTGTCTGGCCTAATCCTGTGTTTAACTTGGCAGTCTGTGGTGTGTCAGCACAGGCGCTGTGGCATGCATGCAGGCTCTCGGTGCTCTCTGTCTTCTGCTGGGGTGTGCTGCCGAGCAGCCCTTTAATTCTGCTCCTTTCTTTCAGGATCAGTCCATAATGCCTGAAGTGCGAGACCTCTCAGATGCCTTGCCTGACTTGCCGATGGATCCCATCACGGGTGTTGGTGTGGTTGCATCGCGGAACCGAGCACCGACAGGTTATGATGTAGTAAGTAGAGCTATTTCAGCTGCCGTTGCTAATGCTTTGGTTCTGCACTAATGAGGCTTTACTTTGCTGGGAACAGCATCTCTTCCAGAGAGGGCTTGCCTTCCGACGTGCGCTCTAAGAAGTAATTTGATATCCAGCTGCCCACCTCTCAGCCCACAGCACTTAGTGCTTTCCCTCAGTGGAGGTTTGTGGGTGCAATCGTGCTACTTCATCTGTGCCACTCCAGAGGAGCATAATTACCTGGAGGAGGGGTTTTCAGAAACAGCTGGCCACTGTGGCATGCAAATTTAATAATCCTAGTAACATTCATCCTGAAGGAGTCGTAAGTATTGCACAAATTATATCTCTGAATAAATGGATCCCGCATCAGCTGTTTAATCCCACATATCAGCACTGCACAATGATGATGAGAAGCTCCAGAATGGGAAGCAGAGTTTTGCATCCAGCTGAAATTGCAAGGATGATTTTGATGGACAGAATGCAAACCTGTAAACTAAGATTTGGCAGGAGACTGGGCAGCAGGAAAAGGCAGCTGGATACAGCAGAGATGAATATGTGAATGGATAAAGGGAGGTCACTGTTTAGCAGCTGCTTGTTCCTTGGATTGGTTGCTGTGTAACCAACAGCATGATTTTTCTCCCCATCAAATAGTGTCCTAAACAGTGAAATATCATAAAATACTGACCTTGCAGAGCTCTATATGGAAAGATTTGGCCCCTAATCCATCTGCTCACCTTCCTATGTATCCTGTTCCAGCTGTGCTACATCACACCTCGGGTTTCCAGAGTCACACAGCTTGCGTGGTCGGGAGTGGAAATCAGTTGACTTGAGGCTTTGCTCGCACCTTTTTGGCTCTGGATCATTGCATACCCTGTTCAGTGTGAGAAGGAAGAAAATGGATCAGGATGAAGTAAGGACACGAGGGAGGGAATTGTGAAAAGGCTCCGTAAAGAGCTGGAAGGTTTTTGCATTTACTGCATTTTTCCGAGTGCTGATTACCTGTGTGAGCCAGGCTGTGTAATTAGCTGCTTGCCCTGATAAAGGAGCACGGGACAATGTGAGAGTTGTGATAACAGAATTGCATTCTGCTTAAATGACTGGGCAGAGAGAGCGCTCACCCCAGATAGCCTGTCTGTGGTTTAATAGGGAGCTTCAGCGCTAACGCAGTTTAAACTAAACAAGATAAAAGAGTCTTCCTGTGGCTTAATCCAATTACGGTGGTGTTGTAATAATGCTTGCGAATGTGGGTCGCTCTCTCCTAGGGGGCACGGAGAGGAGGCTGCCTTTCCTCTGGTTCTTCTGCCTTCCTCTCTGTTTACAAGGAGCTCTTCTCTGGCCCTGGGGCCAGCAGTCCCCGCTGCAGGCCGAGGGGAAGTGCCTGCTGTCTGCAGTTCTCTTATCCTAAGCATGGCTTCTGCACGCTTACTCCTTCGGCCTCATGTATGGCAAATCTGCATCCAGCTCTGTGCCTGGGCGCTGTGAGCCGCAGCCCGTGTCCTTTCCACCATACAGCACCTGCTGTGATGGGGCCCCTCTGGGTGCCACCCTGATGTGACAGGATGTCCTGGTGCCCATCCCACGGGACGATGGCATGCAGGGCTGTGCTTTTCTTGCCTGGATGTCTGGGAAGGTGGCTCCTCTGTGCGAGTCAGGGCGCTGGAGCAGTGTGTGGTATGCGGGGTTGCCACTTCCCCGTGACCTCTCTGGAACCCAGTCTGTCCTGTCTGAAGGCACGAAGCTGAGCAGGCAGAAGTGCACTTCTCAGTGCAGCACAGAAAGTCATGTTCTGAGACGTGGGCAGCGTGTGGACTTGGGCGGTCTCAGGCTCTGTGTTTCTCCGGATATGCCATTTCCCTAACGAGACACTGGCAGTTGGTTGTTGCTTCAGGGTGTAAAGCCTTGACGAAGGCAGCTATGGCAGCTCCGTCCTAGGAGTGTACTCCCTAAAGCCCTACTAGTTAGAGGTTCAGACTGCACCCTGAAAAGGAGAACCACTCTCATCTTGTAGAATTATCTTGGGATGTTGTTGTAGTCCCCTTAGGGATCTGATTGCTTTGCCTTTTGCTACAGCATCCTGCAGCGTTCAGTCCCACAGGTGGATTCATTTGCATGGGAAAGTATTTCCTTTTATTAGTGATGAATCTGACGTCGTGTAGTTTCACGGATGGTTTTGAGTTTTGTGATGGTGAAGTACCCAGTTCTCTTCCTGAGACAGCTGTGTTATTTATAGGCTTTACCCAGTTTCCCTTTCACTCATTTCCTTTCTCCAATAAAAAGCCATTGCCGTATTCTTTTCCTTCCTTTTCCCTTTGCTCCTCTTTAAAACAAACAAGCAAAGGCATGGGTGATTTCAGCCCAGGTGTAAGATAAATGCCCAGGGGATGTCCCGGTCCGTTTCCCAGGTTCGCATGGAGCCCCAGGGTTCGGCGTACTGCCCGTCTGGAGGTGGCGGTGCAGCAGGGCCCGGGGTACCAGACCCTTGGCAAATGGCTTAGAGATCTTTTTCCCTCAGTAGTTTTTTAATTACTCAGAAATCTCCCATTACCTTTGTGTCTGCTTAGAAAACAGCTACTGACGCTTGTAATGACTAGCCAGGTCTTCTAGTAGCTGAAGCACCAAAGATTTGATTTTGCCAAAATGTACAGAGTGTGTCTGAACTTAGGTTCCTGAAAATCTGCCCAAACTGGCAAGACTGAGCGTATGGGTGGGGAGGAAAGGGAGGAGAGGTGGGAGGCAGGGAGCCTGGGGTAGGAGAGAGGTGTGGTTCCTGTGCAGCCGCGTTCCTTGCCGCAGGCTGAACGCCAGCTCCGCAGCGGGGTTTGCTCTGGGGCGAGAGCCCGAGCGTGCTGCTCACCCAGGGCCGTGCTGCAGCAGGGATGGCCCTGCACACCGCTGGTGGGGCAGACCCACCCGTGGGGCAGGCGGTTTAGTGGGCTTGTTTGCCAAAGGCCAGTCCTGTGGTAGCAGTAACCCCACACTGGCTGCTGGGCAGCAGGCAGATCACCCCGCACTTGGAGGGGTGGGCTGGGGGACACCTTCCTTACTGGGTGTCACTCCGTCAAGTCCGTCTGTTTGTTGCACGTGCTTGAGGAGTGTCTTCCCCCAGCTCCATGAGGAGAAGGACCGTGCGTTGTGCCTGAGGCGCTGGGTGCCCAGTGCCGGGTGCCATGTCCTCCGTCCCGCACGTTCCTTGCCTCTTGGCCAAGCGGAGGATTTGGTGAGCAGGGGCTGCCCAGCGCCCATCCTGCCGGACAGGTCTGCCTCAGCCTCTCCGCATCGGCTCCCTCCCCGTGTTGCCCCACCGAGGGCATGCGGCCATCGTGAAGCAGCACTGCTCAGGCACAGCTCTGCTTCAAGAGGTGGTGGGGATCCTCCTTGCCTGCAGGAGCCCAGCAGATGATGTAAGAAGTTTCCTGTTTATATTGCTCGGTTTTCTTTCCCCATGAGTTTTCTGACATGTTAATGCATGCTTACATTCTCCAGGCTTGGAAAAAGTCTTCAGCAGGATGATGCGGAGGCAAGAACGCTCAGGGTTAATTGCTGGGGACGTCGCCTGCCACTGTTGCATTTCAGCAGAAGCAGGAATGGTTTTGCTGGCGTTGCCGTGGGGCCCCGGGGCTCGCGAGCTCTTACCCCCGGCTGCTTTTTGCTCCGCTGCTCGTGTCCTCCTGCGAGGCTCCGCAAGCGGCACGGTGCGGCCCTCCTGGTGCTGCCGCAGCAGGCAGCCGGGCAGTGACCGGCAGCTCAGCTGGGTGGGAGGCATCGGGGGGGGGCCCGAGTGGCTGCTCAGCAGGGACCCTGTCCCCGAGGGGCAGTGTGGGGGGCCAGGCCCGGCACTGCTGGCTCCGGGGAGCCGAGCCCCGGGTCCTGCCATCAGCTGCCGTGGTGCCCAGCTCCCCCGCTGCCCAGGCCAGCCGTTGCGCAGGGGCAGGAGGGGAGCGTGGGGTCAGCCCGGACTGCTGTGCCCCCCTGGAGACGGGTCGGACGCCTCGCCACGTGGCTCCCCGCAGAACCAGCTCGGGTCTTTCTGCTAGATGTTCGATGGGTTAGAATGGCAGGGTTGTTCCTAAAAGGTGTGTGGTGTGGGTTGGAGTTCTTGGGTTTTTTTTCATCCTGAAGTCAGAGTATAACAGTGCCAGGCCTCCCTTCCTCCGGAGGGGCGGCAGTGCCAGCGCGGGGGCCCTTCAGACAGCTCGGCCAGCTGTGATCCAGCTGTGCCCTGGGCAGCGAGTTGTAGAGGAGATGGTATCAACTGAAGTGATGTACTTCCACCTCAAAAATTATTTGGTATTGTTGTAAGTAATATAAAGTTCCTAAAGCTTACGGAGGTTAGATAAAAAGTGCATTTGACAGCAACTTGCGTAGCACCAATTTTACGGTTGCACACTGGGTCTATTGCTGCCTGTTGAGTTTTGAGCATCTTCAGTGTGGGAACAAAGAAAACAAAGCTGGCTAACACAAGAAAAACCGAAACATAGAACTCGAACCATATTAATTAACAGAGTGATTAAATCTGGTTGTAGTCCCTCAAACTGTTTCTAACAAGGGCTGGAGTTCAAGCTAAGTGTCCCTATATGCCAACAGTTTTTCTAAGCAGTCTGTTTTCTGAGTGTCTTTTCACCAGGACTGACTTACCCACAGGGGAGGGAGATGCATGTGGATTTTATATATTCCTAAACTAGCACTTCAGGAAAGAATTGAATTCAAGGAATAATAAAGAAACAAGAAGTCCCACCAAAATCCTGTTTTAAAATTTGACTATTTAAAAATGATGCCTGTTTCTTTGCAGAAGCCTGACCACAAAAGCTGTGTGTGTCGCACGAGGGCTTGAGCTGAGCAGGGGCTTGTGAACAGCAGTTGCCGAAATGCGAAGAGCAGCCAATGCACTTTGCTCCCTTTGCTGATCAGACAATAAACACACTTTTCTCTCCCGCACTTCGGATAACTGGAGGGTCTTGTCAGCACACATCTCTCGCTTCCTGTGCAAAGTCTCTGCTCAACAAAACATGGGTGCAAACAGTAACAACGAATGTCAGCTCTTTGTTATCAGGCTGCTCTGGGGCCAAGGTCTTACTCAATTCAGTAAGATTAGACTTGGAAGAGCTGCAGTGGAGTGGTTTGCCCCCATCTGAGAGGCATTAGGCAGAAGTTTGGCTGTGCTGCTGCATAGCTTCAGACCATGCTAGAGGCTCCTGTTGGGAGCCATCAGTCAGGCGTTAGTCTGGTGGGGTGATCTTATTTCTGCTACCCTTCTCCTCTCTTACTCGACAACAAACCTTTTGGGGCAGGGGCTCCTACCAGCTTGCACCGTGCAGGGCGAGTGCCCAGCTGCTAATAGAGCAGAGCCCTTTCCCTGCGCATGGTGCTGCCTTGTGCCCCCTCCTTGAATCAGCTTGAAGGTGAGATCTTCTGCCTTTCTCTTCTGCACATGCCTCTGTCTCTTTGGTGGAGGGCCCGGGGTCTGTCTCGTTTGCCCTCCATGCGGTGTGTGCCACTGAGTCGACTGGATGCAGGGTTGCATTGGAGAGGGACGTTTGCAGGGTGCGTCCTCGTGCGTGGCACTGTTGCTAAAGTCTGTGAGTGACCAGGGCTTTCCCCAGCTGCTGGAAGCAGCTTTTTGGCCGGGGACCCAGGATTCCTTGATGGCTTTTCTGTGAAAATAATACTGAGATTGGGCAGTTTTTGTGCTTTGTCTACACGGACCCCTCCTCACAGCTTGTCCTAGTGCGCCCTTGCGTGTAGGGTGGTAATGAGAGTCTCGATATGCTGACTTTTCCAAACTATTGTTTGGAGACTGTAGCCAAAGTTGCTGTTTCCTCATTAGAATAGCCTTTGTCAGAGCATCTTTAATCAACGGACTCCCAAGAGACAGCGTTTTTAGAACTTCTTTTTATACCTCCTCTGGAAGTTCTTTGCACTGCACCTCGTGAAGAAACTAATGAGATGCTGTGAGAGTTCGGGCTACCGTTAATTAGAAGAGGTCTGAGGAAGAAGTACTGCACATATATTAACTTTATCTTGGCTCACATGTCTCTTCTCTCCCTCTGTCTCTTTCCAGGTTGCACAAACAGCAGATGGCTTGGATGCTGACCTCTGGAAAGATGGCTTATTTAAATCCAAGGTCACAAGATACCTGTGCTTCACGAGATCATTTTCAAAAGAAAATGTAAGTCCGTTTGCTGAGTGTCTGCATGATTTGCATCTGTGCCTGGTATGCTCTTACCCATAAGATGATTCATTTTATGAAGCCAATTATAATTCAAGCAGGCATTTCACTGAGTTTGGGTGAGTCAGGAAGCAAACTGCAATGGCTAGATATTTGCATTTTGCCTATGTTCTTCATGGAAAGAAATCGCTGGCAAAATCTGCAATAAAAGCAGCAGAAAAGGGAATGCTTGCATTTCAGCACGTGTTTCCTGCTGTAGCAATGGCCACTGCGTGCTTATGATCCTGATGAATTTCTAACTCTTAATTACCTAGAGAAGCAAATGCTGCAGGTAGTGTTTATGAAGGAAATACTGGTTTCTGAATCCAGGGGCATCCTAGATATTTTCTTGCAGGACTAGCTTTTCTTTCTTTGTTGTTTTTGGTGCTGATTCTTGAAAATTTGCCCATGTTGTGCATATGCTACCATATTCTTGTAATCTTCTAGTATGGCTATTGAGCATAAGTTAATTTTTGATTACTGGCAGTTGTCTGCCCACATCCTTCGTGGCGGAGAGGAGACCATGTGCAGTGAGAGCCTGATGCCTTCTACTGTATTTTTGGTTGAGGCTAGTGTGAAAACTTCCTCTTTTCTGGAGGATCTATTTAATTCTACAATGAATGCACTCCATCTAGTGGGTAATCCTGCTTTTCGTTGTGTTTTGGATATTCACAGTGACTCAGTTGTCAGGGTATGGAGATACCATTTTGTACTCATGCTTTCACCAACAGCGGGAACAGAAAAGTGGCTGCGACTTCAGAGGCTGGTCGCGGGTCCTGACAGGAAAGCTGAGGGCTGCCAATTTCCAGCATTTGACCTTTATTCCATCCGCTTCCCTGCCTGCCTCTAGATTAAAATAAAGCTCCAGAGCTATGGGAAATACTGCTTCCTGGGGTGGATGGACAATAATTGTGCTTTTCATCCTGGAGTACCTGCAGTAGCAGGAATAATAGGCAGGAAGGGTATTAAACAGAAAGATTTGCGATGATTTGAGTACTAAGTTTATCTGTGGCTACCTTAAATGCAAGGTTGTCAGAAATAGTTACAGGATGGTGGCAACTGCTGGCTACCAGAGACAGTGTAAATACCCCCAGTCGGAGCCTGTTGGGCTTTTGGCATGAATCCTCTGCCCGGCGCGGTTTGGGAGTATGTTCCTCATATTGACGAGGGGTGAATTAAAGGGAGCGTGGGGGGAGGACTGCCGGTCCCAGCTGCCCGGCAGCCTGGCGTGCGAGGCATGGCGCGAGTCACCGCGTCCCGCGCACGGGTTGTCTCGAGCGCTGCGTCAGCGGCACGTTGGACCCGCGGGTGCTTCTGGCAGAGCTCCTGGGCAGCAGCCGGCAGGCAGTGCTGCCGGTGTTCGGGCGCTGGCGTGGAGCCGGTGCTCCTGTGGTTCACCGCGGCCGTACCCGACGGACGGACGGACGGCGGGAGCGCCCTCTCTTCTCAGAGGGTGGATTTCCCAAGGCCGTCAGCTTCGGCCGCCGAGCGGGCTCCCCCCGCCCCCGAGGACACCCCTCTGCCCGCGCCAGACAGAAGGTGCGCTCGCGCTTCTTGAGGCGGTGGGCTCTGCGTGTGCCGGGGGCCTTTCTGCGCGGCGGGGACCAGACCGGTAGGTGCTGCCGCCGCTCTGCCAGCCCTGGGAAGCAGACAGAGCGGATCAGCGCTCCCGGTCCCCCCGCTGGAAGCGGGCTGGTGGGCTGGGAGGAGGAGGGGATGGGACTGGTGGGGGAACAGCCTTCTCCCCTTGTGCAGGGAGCAGCACCCTTGTCCCTGGTTAGCCCAGCAAGAGCTTTCCTTCCCCTCAGTCGTCTCTGGCCACACAGGTACAATGTGCTGCCCGATGGGGGACCTCCAAGGGCTAAAAGGCCTCAGTCCCCCCTGGTAGCAGTGACCTGGAGCTCTCATCCAGGAGGGAGAGGCCCCTCTCGCCTTGACATTGATGTGTTGCTGCGCTTTGGGTTGGAAGTTTTACTGCTCAGGGTTTTTTGGTTTGTAACAAAAACACTGGGAACTATTTGTCCTGAAGAACATGTTGCAGTTAGCAGAGTTAATGCACCTCAGATACCTGGTTTGTAACGGAGGCAGTCTGTAGTGTCTCTATTAGAATCGTCATTCTCAACAGCTTACAATATTTGACAGATTATGAGGACACTGCTGGTATTTGAGTGTTGTGGTGAGGAGGCCCCGAGTGGTGCATCTCTCAAACGGGGAGGTTTTGTGCCCTTTTCCTCTGATGGCAGAGCATCAATGCTGACTCCCAGTGTTTCACCAGCTAACGAACTTATCAGAGACATCTCTCCTACCTGTCTGCTGTTGATGGAGGAATGATCGTTGGTTCAGCTGAAAGTTGCACACTGATGTAATGCAGCCAGACAGTTTGGATAAATAAAACATGAAAGATGAATCAGCAGCGACCACTTCACCTACCATTTGCTGTGCCAGGACCGTGTTAACTGATACGTTCAGGCTTCGCAGCATCCAGCATTGCTTGCTCTGAGATGCCCTGGCCGAAGGGGGGACGGAGGCACATGGGGGCAGCCTGGCCTTGGCCACTTTGCCTGAGCAAAAGGACATGAGCCACGCTTGTGTGTGGTGGGACAGGGCTGCAGGCACGGCGGCCCTCCTGGTGAGGAGTTGACCATGAAATGCAGAACCTCCAAAAAATAAACTCGGACCTGATCTCCCCTTATTTCAGAGGCTGCAAATTTAAATGTGTGTTAAAATAGTTCAGTGTAATGATCAGAGAGTAGAGGTTTGCCTGAAATACTCTGCCAGATAAAAACTAAAGGAGGTACTTAGCAACCGGTAACAGTAAAACACACTGACATGGTTTGATGGCTTAGAATGAAATTTTAATTGTTCTGTATTGCATTTCTGTTTATAAAGGCTGTGCAGTAACTAAAGTGTGTTTTTCTTCCATACGTGAATCCAGATTATTGGCAGCAATGCTGGCTTTAACGAGAACTGCAAAGAAAATCTGGTCTCTAAACAATTGTGGAGGCTGTCATTCTGAATTGTGTTTTGAGCTCTTCAAGCCTTGATTAATAGGACGAGACATCAGTTCAGAATTATATGGACTCCAAATGAAGTTCTTCGTTCCAAATGGCCTGCTCTTCTGGAGTGCGCCTGCGTTTGGAGCTAGAACCATGTCTATTCAGTACTAATTAGCTAATGCATGTAATAACTTTGGCTGTGTCTGCATGAACCATCTTCCCGTAATGCTTTCTGCTGTTACTGTCACAGAAATGTCATGTTGCTATTGTAGATGTAGAGCGTGTGAGAACTAAGGTGACCTGCTTAGTGGATGAGTTGGTGGAGGTAATACTTTGAACTGTCATGCTTCCAAAGGGAAGAATTTGGTTGTGCTTCTGAGGATCCAGAAGTATAGCAGTTGGATGAGGTGTAAGAATCTGTAAATGCTGAAAGTTGTCTGGTATCTCCTAGTCAGTCGTCATGTAGTTCCTGCAGAAGGGACAGTTCCAAGTGTTGGTACCCCCTTACCATTTTTAAAGTTGGTGGTCAGATGCAATGACAAGGCATCTTGGGGTTCAGCAGGTGAGAAAAACTGTGTTTGAATTTGGTGACATTGTCATAGTCAACTGTTTCTTTTCTCTCTCCGAAGAGTCATTTAGGCAACGTCTTGGTTGATATGAAGCTCATTGATATCAAGGACACTTTACCCGTGGGCTTCATCCCCATCCAGGAGACCATCGATACACGTAAGTTGGTGTCCGTTCTTCAGTCCCGTGCCTTGGGAGCAGCCGCTCCAGCGGTGCCTGTGTGGTCGGGCGTTGGAGGGCTGTGTCCCAGGCAGAGGGACGCTCTCAGCTCTGCTGCTCTCTGGCGTTACGTGTGCATGTTTGGAGGCAGCTCTGGACCGCAGTGGAACAACCTTCGGTTTTCCTGTACTCTTCAGGCTTTTTAATACCGCTGCCTGACTGGCACGAGCTCACCTGCTAGAGCAGCACAGCTCTGGGGCTGGAAGAGGAATAGTTTATTCTTAAATTTTGCAAGTGTGGACTAGGCCTAGCGAGAGCAGAGCTGCTGTGCTGGGGGATGTTCACAAATGGCTAGCGAAAGGAAGGGCATGTGCTCCTGGTGCTGGGTTCGTGCACACCAGCTTTACACCTCCCTCCGTGAACGAGCGAAGGCCCACGTCCTGGCAGGTAGTGCTGAGGGTGGTGGGGTATGTTTGTGCTTGCTGAGAGAAGGCACAAGCGGACTGTCCAAGGAAAATACCATCCTCATTTCTGCAAGGCAGAAATGGCTTTGCTGCCACATTTAAGCCAACAGTTCCCAAACAGTGTATTCGGATCCCCCGAGACTCGCGGCAGCGGCAGCTGGAGCCGCGTCTGGTTGCAGCACTCTGCAGCAGGCAGCAAGTGCTTCGGGCTTGCGGTGCGGAGGGGGCTGGGGACGGGCCCCGTGGGAGCTGAGTGCGGACGGGCTGCAGGACACCGTGCGCTGGCGCTGGGCGTACAGCTACTGCTCAAGGGCAGGGCTGGTACCGGTGCTTGTCAGTAATGAAATCCAGCCTAGTTGTGAGTGGAAAGGAGTTATATGAGCCTGCTTTGCAGGGAATAATTCATCCAGGTCTGCAGCAGATGAGGATGGTTTTTCAGTCACTACCGACCTGGTTCTGATTTGAACCCATGACCTAGAAGTGAAAGGCTCTGCAGCCCGTTTCCCGTTCCCCTGGGTCACCCCCTTTTCCTAAAGAATTCCTGGGCACATGTGGTGTGGGGGGAGAGTCATCGGCTTATCCTGCTTGCCTTTGGGAGTGCTGGACACTTACCGTGTGCTGCTGTAATTTTTGTGAAAGTCCTGGTGGAAGGGGACTTCGTAATTAATTTAAAATGCATTTGATTGCGACCCATACAATCTTTAAAGCAGAGGCACTGTCTGTATTAATGAAGTGGTGCATATCCCTGCCTCCATTAGCATGAATGAACACATTTCGATTGACTGTTTATATGTTTACTTAAAATTAACTCTGGTTAAGCATGTGTAATTAATGAATCCAGCTCCTAAACCAAGTTTACTGCAGACTCTAGCCAAGTGTGAAAGAGACCAAAGACAAAAGCAAATAGTCAGCTTAGTGCCTCTTACTTGACTTTCATAGTAAGTACAGATTTTGTTCAGTTAAATTTGTGGTTATACATGTTTCTGTGCCCTTCTCTAAGTGACAGTTGACTTGGAGTAAATATATTAAATACAGTAGTCCTTGCTAGGTTCTGAGAAAATTTTCAGATGTGGAAGCCTTAAACCCTGGGCTCCTAAAACCAGTTTTAGGCACTTCAAATAAAAGCCCTAGTTTTCCAAAGCAGGAGAAGACCAGACTTCAGGGATACAGGTATTTAACATCTCTAAAAAGCAGCACTGTAACTGCAAAGCTGCCTGCACAGATGCTGTATTGTGACACACCTCGCACTGCCTGTACATTTATTGGTGCTGGTGCGACAGCAGATTTCAGAGGCCGGGATGAATTGCTTTCTCAAGGTGCAGATTATGAAACAGGAGGAGCCTATAGAGACAGGGCTGCTTGCCATCTGTTGAAGTGAGAGCATATTTTTAAGCTGGAGGATATTTATTCATATTAAACTGAAGGGTTTTTATTTTGCAGGCACTTGTTTGTAGTTGTTGGTTGTTTCCAGATTTTCATTCAGTGTCTGCACTTTAGATTTTCAGTTTATCAATAGACTTCTGTCATGTCTTTCAAGTGCCTGCATTCACAAATAGAAACCTCACCTTGCTCACATCGAGACTCTCGCAGACTCTCTCGAGTGAGATAGAGCAATGGTTTCCAAGCACCGCAAATCTGTATCTGTGTGCCAGTACCACCCGTTGTCATGCGACTGACCCATGGCTGGATGTGGATTGTATCTGCACGCAGACAGCACGCATATACATGAATTCATTATACAGATAAGCCTTAACTCTGATGGGCTTGAGTCCTTCTTGATGGATAACATGGAAACAGGTGAAATTGCTCTGCGATGCGTAGCAGGAAGGGGCCATGCAGCAGATTCATCCGCCCTCTGAACACAGGCCAGTGCAGCACAGTCACCCCTTAGGAGGTCCCAGCAATTACTGCTTTCTAAATCTGGTTTATCCCCACAAAGATACCAGGGTAAACACAGTGGGGGTATCATTTCGGTGCTTGCTGACTGAGTCAGGAGAGGTCATTAACACTTAGGATGCGTGAGATTTGGGCAGACAGCTTTTACTGTTAGCCACTCTGCGTGGCAGTCTGTTTTTCTGCCTGCTCCTGCTCTCGGTTTGGTTGGCTGCTTGGAAGCACTTGGCAGAACAAACTGACCGGTTGTGTCAGCAGCTTCCAGGTATGTTCCTAGAGGCAATGCCTGTGGGAGGAATATTTAGATAGGACTATCCAGGCCAGTAAGGCAAACATTACCTTGGAAAGAGAAAGCAAATGTGAGAAGTATGTGGAAGTGGAAAAATCACCTGCCATTTCTGTTCCGTGGCGCAGTACTCTGTGGCATACGTGATGTCTTATCTTCTCTGCAGAGGGTAGTAGGGAGTATTGGTTTATCGCAGTGCCTAATAACAAATCTCACACAGTGTACAGAGAGCTCCTGATAGAAAATTTCTCCAGTCACTGAATGGCACTGCACTGTCTGGTTTGCTGACATATATCTGTTCTTTGGCTCCAGTTCCTACTATAATTATCTGCCTAATATCTGGAGAGACAATAAATAACGTTTATACCCTAATCTTGCATAAAAACCACCCTGTGTCCTGGGTTGTTTTTGCAGAAGAAATAGCTTTCAGAAAGAAGAGGCTGTGCATTAAATTCATCCCTCGAGATTCTACCGAGGCAGCGATCTGTGATATCCGAATCCTGGGTAGATCTAAACAAGCCCCTCCTCAGTACACGTTCATAGGGTAAGTACCCCTCACTCCAGAAGCTGTTGTCATAAATTCAATTGTACCAAGACTAAGCACCGTTTTCCTATAATTACTAAGTAGTAGTTTGTAAGAGCTGAAGCTTGTCATTAGAAAAGTCTACATAAGTACAAGTGTTACTGAGTTGGATGTAGGAATTAACCTAACACTTTTTTTTTTTTCCAATTGGACTGGTTCTCACTAACCCAAGGTGTTTGTGAAAGACGTGCACAAGTATCAAGCACTGACACGTGCAGCATTTGCTTGTAGCATTAATGTCTTCTGTGTTGATTACACAGGGAGTTGAACAGCATGGGCATTTGGTACCGGATGGGCAGAGTTCCTCGCAATCATGAATCTTCACAGCCTGCGACTCCTCCTTCCCAAGTATCATCTTCGACGCCAGCTCCAAACCTGCCAAGGTGAGTTTTCTGCTTTCCAGCCCCTTCTGCCTGATGCTGCATGGTGTATTGTTACTAACCTTGCCTGGCAGAATCAAGACCAGGGTACCACATCACTATGAATGATTACGGGTCATGATCTGATAATGAGGGAGCGTGTCGTTCTTTCAAGTATTTGCCTACTGGAAGTTTCTTTGGCTGTCATTGTATAAAGGCATACAGGTGAAGAAGTCAGAAGAAGGAAGGGAAACAGCAAACTACACCTTTTCTTTGCTTTAAACTGTGCTGGATATTGTAGTTTCCAACAGGTACACGTGGGTCACCCCTGGAGGGTGAGCCAGAACTGTAGCCAAGCCAATTTCTTTCCTTGACCAACGGGAGAGAGAAGGGTTTATACAGATTTTAATGCAAAGGTGGCAAGTTTTGCTCATTCTCCAGAATCAGTCCACTCATGGTTTGAAGTACTGGCCCTGTTTTTTCTTTTCTTGAACCCGAGTACTGTGCTCCAGTCTTGCAGCTGACATTGGGCATGCAGAGCAGACTGCTCATCCTGCAGTGACTGACAGGAGCAGCACTTTTGGGCAGATGCTGGCATAGTCTGTCCAGGTGGTTTTCCCTGTGTTATGGACAATATTTGTGTATGCATATAAATGTATGCAGTTGTGTGTACACTTGCATATAATAGTAGTCCTGTATTCGCAGCTTACTTGCTGGATTTCTCTGGACAAAACAGAGTGTTAAGCAACAAACCAACCCAGAGAGAGGTTAAACTGAGCGCTTTATACTCCTGGCATTTGCTATGAAAGCACAGCATCCAGTGTGAGATGGGCTCCTACTGACGAGGCTCATTGAACTCCGGGCTGGGCTATTGCCGGGGGACAGCACGTTTTCTATGGGTCCCTTTGGGCTTTTGCTTAATTAAGCAAACATGTATTTTTGCACTAGGCATTTGGTATACTGCAGATACGCTTACAGTATTACAATAACTGTTGAGAGCTAGAATTTCAAAGGAGACAGCGGAGGGGAATTCCAGGGGGATTGGTTTGTATACGAAGGTCATTGTATCGTATGGGTGGAAAATACTCGTGTCCTTCGGAGTCTTGATTTTACAGGTCATTTCAGAGCGTGACACTTTTAAACTGCTGTAAACTGTTCCAGAAAAAGCTATTGGGTATCTTTTTAAGGCAGGTGTGTACATTGGAGCCTTCACCCGTGACTAGGACTTAAATCTACTGTCTTGCAGTGGCTCTTTGAACTCTCCAAAGCATTTGGGCGTTTCTTTCACTGAGAGTTTTGCTCAGTCGCCTGCCGTGCTGTGGCACGCTGCTTTCTGTCCTGTACAGTCAGGTGTGCTGCAGGCAGAGATGCTGTCTTGCTTCTCAAACAGAGATGGAGATGAAAAGCCAGCAGTCTTCTTGAGATTTCAGCCTGTCCCACCGGGAGCTGATACGTTGTTTTGAAGCTCCACTGGACGTAAGCTACATGCTAGCACAGGCCGTGCGAGATCAGAGAAGAAGATGTCTTGATTTTAGAGCACAGATCTTCATTTTCTGTCTGCAAGAAATTCCTGGCTGGGCAGATTTCCACAATAAAGAGAAAAAATTATCATAGCAAGAGAATGTCAATGGCGGTCCTTAATCACTAAGTGTGGAAGGGTCACTTTATGGCCGAGCAGGGAAGGCTGCAGAGTAGCGTCAGAGCTATTGGGAACAGGGCCAAAATTAGAGCTCAGAGCATCAGCGACAGTCTGAAAAGAAGTGTTTACAAGGCTTATATATTTTATAACCTCTTGTTGTACAGTTTATGGTTTACAATGGCTGCAAGGAAATTGGATCAGTTTTGTTTTACTTGCCAAATAAAGCAAATGTCAAAATAGTCAATATAAAATGTATTCTAATTTGGCTGAGTTAAAACAGCCAGTATGCAGTGGAATAATTGAATGTTACATTAATGCCTCCTAGTAAAAACCACCTGTCTGTAGCCAGCTCCACTCTCATGCCCCGTGCGTGATTTACAGGTAACTTTTACACCACCAGCCTGATCATTCAAAGCATCTTTCATGTCTGTTTTTTTTTTAACTCTGATTATTTATTATCCAATATATTTTTTAAGAAATAGAAGTGTATATAAAGGTGCATCCTGCAAATATTTCATTATTACGGGGAACATATACTACTTGAAAGCCTTTTCTAATACTTTATCAGCAACGTGGTAAGTTACTCCACACTTAATGTTTGTGGAAGATTGTAGTCACAAGTAACCTCTTATTTTTACGTCACCATAGAGAAATGAGATTACACTGGTAGCCGGTTTGATGTTTTATTCCCTGTGGATATATCCTGACAGGAACAGCAGCGAGTTACTCTGATGCTGCCGTGAGTGTTAAGAGAAAAAATTGGTGAGCAGTGCGGAATAGAGAGCACTGTGGAGATTCTGCTGTTAGGCTGGTCAGATATTTAACCTATTCCCTTCAGTTGCTGTCTAGCATTATAAAATAATTTTAAATCAAGAAGATGTGCTTGGGTGCTTGAGAACAATTGCTAACACTGGATATAAGCTAAACCAGTAAAACACACCATTGAGCTTCTGCACAGCAAAACCTTCCTAAATGGAAGGACTTTTTACTGTGGGAGATGTTTATTTCTGCACCGGCCATGTTTCCTCTGATCCATGATGTAAGCTGCTGATGGCGGTGGATGGCGGCACATCAGAGTTTTGTCATGTGTCAGAGGTTTGACCTCCACAGCTTGCTGCACGTCAGCAGCGCTGCTTCTGCTGCTTGTGTCGTGGGGTTACGGCTCACAGTCAGAACTGCACAAGGGGAGGCTTTGTTTGATACTCGTGCTGGACTGCATATGTTATTTTTCAGCCATTTCTTCTCCTTGGTGTTTTGTACTGCAGGCATCTGGCTTAATGGTCTCTAACGGCAGCCCTCGCCATCTCAGTGAGGATGGCATGCTGTGCTGTGCAGCACAACCGTGCCATTGTGCAAGGCATCAAGCTGCTTTACTGTCTTTTCTCTCCAAATTCTGCGACAGCTTCTTGGCATTAATGGCAGCCTGGAGAAATGCACTTGCAGTTTCCCATCCTAGAAGGCTGCTACTAAAGAACTGCTTTTGTTGACTTGAGTCGCCAGTGGGAGTTTAATGTAACTTTCCCCAGTACCTCTGCTCTGTGTTCAAGGCCTGCACTCTCCGGTGCTGCATGGTGACACCGCTTTGGGGGACAAGAAGGTAATTCTCCCCCAAAAGAGGGGCTAGTAGCAGGTAACTCACCTGGCCCTTTGCACACTTCTGCTTTACCCAGCCTGTGGATCGGTGATTGCCAGTGCATGGGCTGGGTACTTGGAGAAAAGTACATGTCACGAGCATTTGTGCAGTGTCTTGGGGCTTGGCCCCTCCATGCCTCAAGCTCTGTTGGAGTAGGCTAGGGCAGGATTTGTGCGTAACGTTCTCTTCTTCGTGAGTCCGGCTCCAGCCTTTTGGGAGCAGGTCCCTGACATGCTCCCTGACACGCAGACCCAGCCTGGAACCATTGTGCCTTGTGGCTGCCTACGTGATGGCTCCTGTCACAGCCACGGTGCTGTGTGAGCCTGTATGGCTTCTGTGGTTCGGGAGTGCATTTCGCTTCCCTTCCCGAGGTGCTGCAGGAGCCTCTACCACCGTCATTCAAACAGCCCTCTCGCAATTTGTCAGCTGCAAGCAAGATGTCAGTCAGTGCTGCTGAAGTGTGTTTTACAGTGACAGACATAATTGCACTTAACTTTTTGCGTGGATGTTATCAATCTGTGACGGATACTTTGGGAAATGGAGCACTCTGATTGCAGATGATGTGTCACAGGCGTTTAATCTTCCTCTCGGAGAGACCGGGATTCAGTCACAACTTTTACTTGTTGATGTCAGGTTTTGAAAATGTAGATTTGCGCTGACCCTGGGAATCGTTCAGTCATTTAGTTTGCAGGGCTGTCATCTGAAAGGTTAATGGCTTACCAGGGAGAAGGAAGATCTTGCTGCAATCCGCTTGTATTCATATCACGCGTTAGCGTGGCTGGGCACTCGGTGTTTCGGTTCAGAGGGGCTGAACTCCTCCAGCTGCCTTCCTGGGATGCCTGTGGCATGTCTCCATGGCTGTTCTAATTGAGAACCAGAGGCAGGGCAGGGGAGGGGGCAGGCGGTCCTGGGGCAGGGGGTGACCCTGAGCTGCAGGTCTCGCTGGGGCTGACGGTGCCCGCTGCCGTGCGGGAGGCAGAGCTGCGAGTTGGTCGCTCGTGCCCTGGACTGACCAGAAAGGCACGCAGGTGGGCGAAACGGTGTCGGCCCCGAGTGCTGCGCTTCCACGCGTGCCTGGTGATCAGGAGAGGTGGCGGAGCCGGCGGGACGCCCGGCCTGGCCAGGAGAGGCCGGCGGCGCGGGAGCGCTGCAGCTCGGGAGGGAGTTGCTGTCCTGGTGGGGTGGCAGTCGGGATCGCTGCGCGGCTCTGTCAGGTTTCTTGCACGTGGGGCGCTCGGTGCAGCCAGGCGCGAGCCGTCGTGGGGACCGGCAGAAGGAGGCACCAGCTTTCAGACCCAGACGGAGAGAGGAGCGGGAGAGGGACGGCCGCTTCCCCGAGGGCGGCACGCTGCTGGTGCAGCACGGCTGCCCGCTCCCGTGTGCACAGCAACCGGGACAGCCGAAGCCGGCACAAGCCAGCTGGATGTTTTGCCCTGGTTAGCAAGGCGACGTGGCCGGGCGGGCCTGAGAGGCCGCAGGCAGCGAGCATGGGGTGAGCTGGAGGCTGGCAGCCTGTCGCGGTCGGGGGGAGCCGGGCAAAGCCTCCCCAGGTGCAGGGGTCTGTGTCCAGCCAGGCAATATGAAATGCCCACCGTGGGCTGGCAAGGCACCGGGCTGCTGGGGCCCATCTGGAAGAGGCAGCAGGGGCTCCGTACCGCCCCGGCTGGAGGGGCCCGCAGGTGGGGTGCCGGCCCCTACGGCCGCACCAGCCTGGCCGCAGGGCCCCGTGCCGCTCTGTCCCGGGGAGGCGGCGGTCCCCCGGGGCGCTGCCCCAGCCCAGGAGCGATGCCGAGGGACAGAGCAGCATGTGCGCCTCTCCCTGCTGCCTGCCTCCTCCCCGGGCCCGGGCTGCTGCGGGGAGAGGGCCTGTGTGCCGTGCCAGAGCCGGGGCCCCAGCATACGTCTGCTGTGCTTGTAACTCCGGCCTGATCCGCATGGCTAATAAGCTACAGAAACAGCTCATTTGTGCTGCAGCTCACACCCCTCGCAGCTGTGGGTCTGCAGCCTGGCTGGCAGCCGGCCCTCCCCGCGCGCCCTCTCCGTGCTCCCAGCACAGTCAGTCTGTGCCACCAAGTGCTCGGGTCTTGAAATACTGATCGGGCAGGAGTATTGCACCAGGGAAGTGCTGCTCTGGTTTTGATAAGAAGATAACAACTGCCCTACTTAAACTCCTGAAATAAGAGCAGGATGTGTAAATTTTCCTCCCGTGCTCCCAATTACCTTTTAAATAGTTAAGCTACCCCTCCTTAGAAAAGGGAAATGATTTGCTCCTGTTCCTCTGCTCCCAGTGGAGTTTAATGTTAAGGAATGTAAGAATTTCCTTTCTAGGCAGAGAAGTCTGATTTTTCAAATTGATTTATTAATGGTGTTTGAACTTTGTCATGTGTAAGCTTGGAAAGTGATCAGCGTGTGGATTTCTGCTGGAGGCTGATGATGTGCAATAGGTGGCAGCTAATAAAGCAGCACCAGCAAGCCGGTATGTTGGAGACCTGAACTCAGTCTGACAATAAGCCAGTCTTACTCTGTGCAGTGGGTTAATTGAAGGGAAGTGGGAAGTCTTTTACCTTCCCTATTTTTTTAAGTAGCAACAATATTATTTATAAATAACTATCTTAATTTTTTCTTTAAGACGTTTAAAATAGATTTTATGGAGAGTCTGTAGAGGAGAAGGTTCCAGGGTTTCAATGCTTTTCTGCTCTGGTGGGGAGCAAAGCCAAGACTCCAGAAAGCTGCTGTGGACTGGAGGCAGACACCACTGGTAGCCTGATGGCCAGGATGGTTTTGCAGAGTGGTGGGGGTCTACCTTAAAGTCCCTCCTCTGAACCAGATGCTACCAAATAAGGAGTACTTTGGGATGGATGTTTCTGGTTTGACTGGGAATTGCTCTGAGAGACATTGCCAGTGGGATCTCTTGACAGTCTGATCCTTTCTACAAAATGTTTCCTTCTTGATGGAGTTGCATTTTCTAATCTGTTTCATCAAAAGAGCCTAAAGTAAAACTACCTTCTGATTTGCAACTAATAAAACGTATTCTTTGGCTTGAATGCTAAAATCACGTGTATTGTGAAATACAGCACAATATTCCTAGTTTTTAAAGTACGTACCCTACAATAGGCCTAGGATGGTACAGGGGCTGCGTTCACATCACAGTAGCTATGGATTAAAAAAACCCCAGTGAGATTGAAACAATAAGTTAAAGCTTGGAGGAAGTGTTTCCACAGACCCATTCCAGCAGGTACAGTAAGAAGCAAAACGTAAGGATGAAATGTCCGTGATGCATGTACGCTGTGCAAATCTGAACATGATGGTTGGTTTGAGTGGGTAAGGGGTGCTGGCATACATTTATCCAGAGCCTGTTTCCCATAAGGAATTTGTTATGAAACTGCACTGACCGTATGGCTTGCATCCAACTCAGCTGGATGAAGACGTGCAAAAATTGGTCACAGTCCAGTACGTTTTAGTGGTAGAAAATGATGATTAGGAAAAAATGTTTAAACAATGTGAGTGGTTTCCAGGCACAAGAATCCCTTGCAGCAGCCGAGAAAGAGACATTAACTGTAGTTAGAAGAAGTTTGATTGATTTAGCTGATTTTGAGGATGCATTGAAAAATCTGGGGAATGCTCTGAGTGAAGAGGGTTCAATATCCTTAGAGTCATTTTTCTTTATAGAGCCCTGTTCCTGGTATAATAATATTCCTGGAGGCATATTTTCTTCAGGGTATAGCGTAGGGTCTTTAAGTACAAACCGAAGGTACTCATTCAAAGAAGCTATACACTCAGTTGTTAAATAAGCCCTGCAGGGGAATTGAGCGTTTTTTCCCTAAAACTTCTGTGTTGTCTGCTATTTAATATGATCTCTGCCACCGTTGATTTGTAATCTGTGCTTTCACCCTGAAGTGCATGTGGTTGTGTTCAGATATTTCCTTCTTTAAATCAATCACTTTCACCATTTTCCAAAACACTTCTTGAGTTTATTGCTTTTAGTAAAGTGTTTGGACTGTCATTATTTATTACTGGCAAGGTGCTGACAACGTGCTCTTCCCAAATGAGTCTTTATGTGGAATATTTGTTTAACGGGTTTTGCAGGGGAGGCGTCGCCGCTCCCCGCGGGCTGGGCTGTGCCTGCAGCACCCCGGGGTCTGCCTGGGCGGCAGCCCCCCTCTGCGCCCGGCGCTGGCAAGGGGCTCCCCTCGGGGGTGTGCTGCTCGTGGGACGGGTGAGCCCAGGCTTTGTTGTGCTGATTAATTTGACAGAATTTAAAATCCGAACCGAGGAAGCTTACACTGTGTGTAATTTATCTTTTTGGAGTATTTCTGCTGTTTGGCAATTTTTCCCTACTGCTTCATTATCTGAAAACTCCTGACTCTGGAGAGCAGCGAGTGAAGGATGTGGAAAGCTGCGCTCTTCCCGCTGCAGCCTCCAGAGACACCGCGCTGCTCGTCTAAGACAACCACTTCATAAGCACTTCATGCTTACAGTATGAGGTCTTAGTTCTTTGATGCAGTCCTCTGCCTATAACAATTTAACGGGCTACAGCTCAGACTTTCAAGCAGTGTAAATTAAACTTGTTGGGTTTTTTCTGTTGTTTGGCAGCTGTTCTATCCTGGTTACTTAAGTCCTCTGATCTAAATTAATCCCTGTATAGAGGAAGCTGCAGGAGCTTCATTCTGCATTAAGCCTTACATTTTGGGTTGCTGGTCTGCAGTAGATCATGCTCCCTTGTTAGCATCATCGGGGTTTGTTCCGTTCAGCTGGTGATTGCTTTAGTTTTGACAGAATAGCGCAACATCATTTTTCCCTGTCTTCGAGGCGTGGTCGTTTTGGGAGGGGGATACGCAGAGGCGTGCTGTCTGTAGTGCATTGAGTACGCGAGCTGCAGACAGGCCTTTTTCTACAGCTGGGAAAATTAAACAGGTAAATCTAAAAGTGGAAAGAACCACTCACTCCCTTTTTCATTCTCTCATGCATTTGGGCTTTTATAAAATCTGAATCTGGCACCACCAACTCTCATTGATTTTTGGGAAACAGGATATTTTAGTAGCTTGGAATGAGATGAAATGCTTGCAAAGCCCATATGTTGCTTGTTTTAGGGAAAGGGTCAGGAAGGTTTTAGAAAGTATTTAAATATTTGGTTTACACGATTAGAATAGATTGTCTGGAATGAAGTCCGTTACCCGAGGTGATTCGTGCCTCACAGTTTTGTTTTTCATTGCAGTTCTTTGGAGTATGAGGTAGGTGTTCTGGCATCGCAATGCCTGAGCACAGTAAAAGTTAAGGGCTGTGAATAAATACTGTAGATGGGATTCTGGACACTGCCGGAGCCATAGATATCTGCTGTGGCGTTGTCTGTAAGCTGCAGTTTGGAAAATGCATTCTGGTAGAGCGAGCAGTTGCTGAGAGGTCCTCTGATGTCTGTCAGTGAAACTCCAGCAGCTCATTCCTTAAAATGGGCTTTTTCCTCCCTCCATTGGCAAAGCTTTCAAGTTGGATTACGTTTCTTGAGAGCTACAGCCTGATACTAACTTCTTGTAGGTGTTTTTTCAGCTTTCTACAGCTCGGAATTTAGTTGTTCTGTCCTCAGTTTTGCATGAGACGTGATCTTTGCATAATCCATTGATTATGGAAGATACAATTCTTTTTATTTGAAGGTATTCCTGTGAGACTGCAGTTTTTGCAGCATAGTTCCTAAGTTCATTTAAAATAAATTGCAGTCGTGACAGTGGTACATCAAAGAACAGGACAATTCCAGTCTGCAGCGTTCAGTGTGGTTTGTAATATATTTGGTAATGTGGGGCAGTTCTTAAAAGTTTTGCCTGGTTTCTCTACCACGCTCATCCATCCAGTGGGAAAGCAAAAACTTGCCTTGTTCTTTTGCTGTGCATTGTTGATATTTTTATATGAATTATGAAGCATCCTTTGATATCTGGCATTTCCCCTTATGATCCTCTGTTACTTTTTATGAGTACTTGCCCCCTAACTTCAAAAGCAGTTCATCACCTTCCTGCAGACAGTTATTAATAACTGATTTGGAACTGTCGGGCATTCCTGGGCCTGTTTTATGTGAGTTTCTCTCAAAAAAACATTCAGAAAGTGGCCATAATGTGTGCAGACCTCAAACCGCCTTCGCTAGCATGTGAAGGATCTCTCTCATCACGTGCTGCTCCTGTTGCTGTCATATGTAGACTTGTTCCGTAGACTTAATGACTAAAAGAAAAACTGAAGTTAAGAGAGTAATTAAATCTACCCTGTCCTGAACTGTGCTGTTGCAGTTGTTTCATCCTAAATTGCCTGGAAATTATCGTATGCTGGGGAAAAAATTTTTTTTTTTTATTTAACCCATGCTGGAACAGAGTGGTTTTGACTTCAGCGTTGGAGGGAGCGGGCTGGAGCCCTGACGGCTGGCTTCGCTGGGGCAGGCGTCCGTCCGTCCTTCCGGCAGTGCCAAATCCGCCTCGGTGTTTTCATTTGGCGGGGAGGAGGAAGGCAACTTCTTGTGACAGTTCAAAAGGAAAATAATTGGCATGGGGATAGTTAATGTGAGTTGCCATTCCTTAACATTAGAGATTCCACTAAAGTACTAATAATTACTGTTAATATCTTCCAGTGGAAACTTTCAGAGTAAACGAGCACTGGTTGAAGCAGTATTTAACGGCATGCTGCTGGCATGATAAGAATGCAAATAAGCGTTATTAGCCTAATGATTTTGCTGTCGCCATGGCTGTGCAGCAGTAGTGTTGTGAATATGTCATGCAGTACCCGTGAATTTGGAAAGTGTGTCAAAACACAACTTCAATTAGTTTGCTCTAATTATGGCTCTAGAGAGTTCATAACTATATCACTCCTCATTAAAAGATATTTTCTTATATGGATTAATACAGCACATAAAGGGATCTTTGAGCGATCTGAGGCAGAGCCATGTGGAGGGAGGATGCCCACGGTGTGGCGGGAGGTGCAGGGGGTCCGGAGCAGCGCCGGGGTCCGGCCCGGTCCCCTGAGCTCCCAGTGCGGGGCAGGGGCTGGGAAACCTCCCGGGCAGGACCTGGCTGCGCCAGGTCAGCCGGTGGGTGGCCACTTCGGTGTCCCTCAGAAGAGGGTCTTGTCCCTTGGCACGTGAACCTGGCAGATGATTCTGCACGGGCTCTTCAGTGGTTTTGGTTTGGTTTGGTTTGGTTTGGTTTTTTGGGGAAAAAAAAAAAAAAAGCCCTAGTAGGAACCATACTTGATGCTAAATTAGAGATCTGGCCTGAAGGCTTTGCTCTGATAAAGGTCAGGGAGCGTAGGTAGTCAGAAGCCTGTGTCAGTCTGGCATCTCCGAAGGAGCCCTGCAGGATGCCAAGTGTCCGTGTACCTTTCCTAGCGTATTTGTAGTGTCTTTTAAATACTGTCTTTTTCTGTTGCCTGAGCGTGTTCTTGCTTTGCAGAACAGGGAAAAGATTCTTGTGCTCACAGGTGAGCAGTTGGTGAAGGGTTAAAGTAGTAATTGTTTAAATCTTTTAGGCTTTCCTCCCAGTTCTGTGATAATTTGATGAAGAACTTCACCCTAATTAAATATTCAAATTAGGAATAAGTGTCAATATGGCTTCCCATTGCCTGGAATGATGATTAATTGTATTCAAAACTCTAGTGGCCGCTGTAATCTAAACCAAACCGTTGTTCTTGATTATTTCTGCAACACATTTACCATGTTTTTGTTTTAAAATTTAAACTAGTAATTGATTTGCCATATGCCGCAGAGCTGCACATACTTTCACGATCTGTGTTTAGGAACTTGGGGACTTTGTAATTGGGATTTTCTTGCTTTTCAATGGCAGCCTCTCTCTCTTTTTTTTTTTTTTTTTTTTTTTTTTTTTTTTTTTTTTTTTTTTTTTTTTTTTTTTTTTTTTTTTT
>JASVER010000075.1:632552-642858 GCA_030449065.1 Oceanodroma leucorhoa | reverse complement strand
AAAATGCATTATGCAACCAACTTTGTAGGTATAAGTTATATTGATCCTGGCCAAAGTTTGCATTAATTTAAAATAAATTAGGCTTTGTTTCCCATTTTTCCCTACAATGTCATGCTTTTAAAAAAAGGAAGGGGGAAGGGGAGAGCTGCTCTCCTCCGAGCAGTTAGTGCCCTCCGTCTTGTGGTCTTGCAGCTAAATGTTCTCATTGGAGAGACCTGGCTCTCCTTGGTGCAGCTCGGTGGGAGTGATGAAATGCCCGTTCGTCCTACCTCAGAGATGGAAAGTGGCCATGGAGGGGGGGTGTGCGGGCCGTTGTTCCCAAACACCCTCCTAACAGCCTGCGTTCGAGGCCCCCGGTGCTGGCAGGCCGGTGTCGGCAGTGGCTGGACTGGCGCTTTCGTCCCACGAGCGGCCGCAGGAGTGCCGGCCTGCTGAGGGCAGGTCTCGCGGTGCATCCCCAGTGTAGCATCTGTAATTCTCCTTGCTGCGAGGGAATGCCTCGGCCTGTCTTTTTAACCTGGGTGCATCTGAAATGGAGAGCAAACGGGATCCCCTGCGGAGTTAGGCAGCGAGGTCTGGATACGTCATCTTCTGCCGCCGTACTTGTGCGTGTGTGGTCACAGTCCCTCGGACGGCGAGCGATTCGTTTTAATTACACGCGCGGAACGTGCGCGCCGCTGCAGCATATGGCGCTCGTGAAACCTGGAGCTTGCCTGAGCTGCCAGGCACACTCGCGGCCGCTGGGGACTTGGTTCAGAAAGTCTCTTGCAAACTAAGGATTCGGAGCTTTACGGGAAGGCTGCTGCGTGGCGGCTCCTTCGAGGTGCTTACGCAGTGCCTGCCACGAGCCGCCGTGGGCTGTCTCCTCGGCCCTCTGGCCGAAGGGATGCTCGTCACCTCCCTTGCAGCCTGCCGTGGTCCAGCCGGTTTGGTGGTGGGCTGTGGAGAGGGTCAGCCTCTCCTGCAGCAGAAGCTGGTAGAAACTTTTAAAATACTCTGCTCAGAAATGGGCTATTTAAGATCTGCTTTGTTTACTTCCAAAACAATTCCTGCTGTTTTGTTTGGGATGAAGAAACCGGTCCCCCGTACAAGCAAGAGAAATTCAAAAGTCTTTCTGTTAGCTGTTTTGGTGCCTCAGAAAGTATTTTTGGATACTGCTATTAAAAAACAAATGAAAAGCGTGTAATGCCTACAGGCAGTGGTCTTCTGTTTTAAAGTGTGTTCATGACAAACCTGCCTGTGCTCGCAAAGAGTCTCATATGGATTGTGTTTTAAACAGCAAACTGTTAGCCAAATTTGAAAATATTTTCACACCATCTTTTTTTGGTTAGAAATAGCTTTGGGAAGCACAAGCAAGCTCAAACTGCTGTTTGCTTTTTCTTATTTTATCCGTGCTGTTCACCATCAGCTGCATTAAGGTCTAAAAATATATAGTTCTTCACAAAATGTGTCCTGTTTTTAAAGGCAGATAATTTCCAGATGATTTGCTCAATACATAAAACCTGCTAGCTAAGAACTAGCTGGAGATGCTCTGCTGGAGAATACACAGAGTCCTTTCTCGCAGATAGGGCATTTGTGAGAGGACCCAAAGGCTGCCTGGTTTTTCCGGCAGGAGGGCGATGCCAAGGGTCTTGCCGTGTCCAGTAGCTCTCGCTCCCGTGAAATGGTCACTGCTGCCTCTGCTCTCATGCTACACTAAGCCTCTCTATGAAGAGGGAGCATCTTTATTACGTATGGCAACAGGGTCCAGAAGATTAATGATAACACTTCATAAAAATTCACACAGACCTGGGATTAGCATTAGAAAAATATACAGATTTGAATTAAAAGGGAAAAGCCCGAATCTCTCATCAAAGCATAGAAATCTGTGGGCTATCAGTAACACTTACTAGCAAAAAGTATTTTCTGACGGCAGACCTCAGTGGAGCTCCGTGGCTGGCCGGGCGGCCGCGCTGCCCGGACCGGGGGCAGCGTGACGGCGGAGGCAGGGCCGTGTCCGCCGCGGTCGGCAGCCTTGCTCGGGCTCTCCCAAGCCCCCGCGCTCCCGCGCCCGGGCGGCTTTCCCGGGCTGTGTCCCGCTGGGCGGGGGGGCTGGCTGCGTGCGCCCTGCCCGCAGGGCTGTCGGCTCCGTCCGCAGTGCCAGAGGCTGACGCAGAGCAGCTTGGTGTGCGGAGGGCCTGATGAGAGCGGGGCTGGCCGGGTGTCGCATCCCGCCCTCCCACGCAGCGTGTTCCTGGGAAGGTCGCCTACCTTGTCTTCTAGCCTGTGTCCAGGCTTGCCGTGTGCTGGGTTTTCCTTTTAATAAGCTCTGAGCCGCTGAAAGTAGTTTTGACTTCACTTCCGTGAGCTCCATTTTTTCCTATTTATAGGAAGGTTTAATGGAAGATATAAAAAATATCTCTCTGCTGCAGGAATGCTGGGCAGAGCCTTGTTGGGAGAGAGGGCGTCATGCACTGCTGCAGCTAGAGAGGTGACGAGTGAAATTTGGCTTCCCTTTTCTCAGAGGCTGGTGTGGGGGAGCTCAGCGTGTGCATCACCCCCTGCCTCGGGGAGCATGGGAGCGTGCAGCAGGCTCTGGGTAGGTTTGGAGCAGGCCTTAGTCATCAAGAGAGTTTCAAAGATCTTATTTTATGAATGTACTCAGAATATTTTGGCACGGATAAATCCAAAGCACCTTGCTGTTAGTGCTTTCTGCCTTGAAGGAAACAAGGTTGAGTTCCACAGGGTGTTCGGGCACGCTCTCGATGCCTTAGTCGAGACTTGTGTTTGCAGAGGGGGGATCGTACTCGCCAGCCACCGCGCAGGCTGTCCCTGGGTGCTGGCTTGCGAGGAGCTGCCGAGTCCTGCCGGAGGGTGGATGGCTGCCTCTGTACCGCTTCGGTCGTTGGCCGAGTCCGGAGGTCAGCGGGGCGGCGGGGGCTTGCGCCAGGGTGTAGACGGTCTCGCTCACGGCTGGACTGAGGAGCAGGTAAAGCAGCTGAACCACTCTTGGTTGTAATGGCTGAATCACCACCTCCGTCTCCTCCTGGTATTTGGGGCGCGCTCCGGCTTTTACAAGCAATGTTAAAATTGATGTGTGCTACTTAACCTGACCCGAATTGTCAGGCAAGAGCAAGCTGATGGCAGCAGTATCTTCCACTCTGTAGTAACATCACCTCCGTTTCCCATCTCTCTTCCTTAGGCATATCTCGCTGACACTCCCTGCCAGCTTTCGAGGGAAAAGTCACAGCACTCGCCTGGACTTGGAGCACCAGCACTCAAATTTGTATGCCATATCAGGTAAGCTGGCGCACGCGATGGTTTCTCTGCTCTTCTGTGTAATCAGAAGCGTAACCAAGCAAAGCAGCCCTGCTTGCGCAAGCAGCCAGGTGTGTGGTACCCATGAAGCATACATCCAGCTTTTCCTCAGTGCCATTTAAGTGCCGAGAGCAGAAGGGGTGCAGAGAGACCCCAGAAAATGCCCAGGCACACGTGTTACTGGCAGCAACCGTTACTGATCACTGGGGAGATAGATCACAGCCCTCGGGGGGGGGATGCCGCTGCCCGCAGAAGTGCTAGATGAGAGCTCTGATGGAAAGCAACACTGACACAAACTTTGCTCATCGTCTTTTTCGTGATCTTCACAGGTGAGTCGTAAGAGACGACATCTCTGCCTGTTTCGCAGGAAGCTTTGTCCTGCCTAGCAAGGATGAGTTCCGTACACACTGTTCTTTGCTATGCTCAACATACATATTAAAAGGAGATGAGATCTTTACTCTTTCCCATTTCTATGTTCTGAATACTGGCACTGCATAGATTTGTTTCCCCGGTATTAGGGCAAATTTGAAATAATATGTTAGAATATGGAGGGGGTTCTGTGTTATTTTTAAGAAGCATGTGCTTGCACATGCACGCTTGGGTCTCTCTAGCTGCAGCTTTCTTTTTGTTCACCATTCCAGGCTAGTATACAAGTGCTAGAGCTAGTGATAGTTTCCAGATGTGGGAAAAAACCTGCCAATGAATAATTTAGCTGGTTTTTATTTTTAACTAGTACTAGTCTGCAGGGAAAACGTGTATTTAAATACAGTGGCGAGGATCAAGCCCGTTCTTTCACCCATGCAGGTACAGGTACTTGTTACTGTGCCTCCAGACCACACAGTGGGTTCGGTTTGGAGCTGGGGTCCCTGTGAGCTGTCCCTGACAGCTCTGCTCCTCTGGAGGAGGTCCTGCCTTTAAGTGCTTGCTTTCTTGAAAGAGGAGTGAGCTGAAAAGGAACGTAGCCTGGTTCTTGGGGCCCAGGAAGAAATGCCTCTGGGAGTGAGAGGCAGGGATGCTTTACAGAGTCTTACCTCATGGAATCTGTCACTCCTGGATGTGCCGAGAGCTTGTGTGGTCTGGAAGCTATTCATGAACCACAGCAAAAGGACTTTTAGTTCTGCAAACTAAGAAAAATGTTAGGCGCAGCTGTGGCACAGCAGTGCGTTTCACCTGCCTCTCCTCTTATGGGGCTAGCTCATATTCTGTGCTTCAGCTGAGTAGTGCTGGGGTGCAAAAGAGTTTTCCTTATTTTATTTTTTTTTGAAGTAATATTACACCTGAACAAATATTGTGATAGGCATGGTAGAATCACACTTAGCCACAGTTTTCTCTTTGTTATGTCATTTTTGCAAGAGGAGAAAAATACTGGCTTTAAACCTGACTCTTAAAACCTAATGAAAGTACAATCCCTTCATCTGGCTGAAGGAGATTTTCAGGACAATTTGGAAACCCAGAAAAAGCAGCAGTGGATTTAGTGGGCTGTGCAATAGGTAGTGCTTCTGCATAATCAGGGAAAAGAAGATGGCAAAAATGTGCCATTCACAGGTTCTTGCTATTAATAGTGAGTGACACTTCTAACATGGGAACATGGCATTAATTCATGTACCATAATCAAAGGGTTATTTAAAAGGTAATCTCTGACTGAAACTACAGCTTCGGGTTCCTAAATAGATGGAATATAACAATTGCATAATTCTTGTCAGTACTCGTTTTTCTTGTTACTCTGCTGCCCTAATAGATTTAGAAATGTAAGGGGAGGCGTGTTCTTATGTTCACATGAGACAGTCCTGCATGGAGGCAGAAAGCTGCGCTTTCTCTCCTGAGAAAGCATTAAATGTGCAAACAGCGAGGCAGCAGCTCTGCATGAA
Source organism: Oceanodroma leucorhoa (assembly GCA_030449065.1). NCBI lineage: Eukaryota > Metazoa > Chordata > Aves > Procellariiformes > Oceanodroma > Oceanodroma leucorhoa. The sequence continues at coordinate 637,693 of JASVER010000075.1, read as the reverse complement.
CGTCACTGAGAACGACCCTGCCTTAGGATTTCCCGTGGACTGCCTCTGCTTGCAGTGCAACCTGGGAAGATGACCTATTTTGCAAAGAACCTGAATACTTTACCAGATATAATTATAGGCAAAGCACAAAACAGGCCTGCAAAACTGGGCATGGCATTAGTATGAGCATTTGCATGAGCACACTTCAGTCAAAGTATATAACTTTTCCCCCCCAACTGGACGTTCTCCTCCAGACACGTTGTTATACAAGTTGTTGTGCATACATGTGCTGTAATGGCTATTGCAGCTGTGAATCGTTTCTGAAGAAAGGGTCTTGTCATATGAAACATCCTGTGCATTGGCAGGGATCTTCATGCATAACTCCTGACCGCTGCTGCCTTTTCAGCAGCTGTGATGAGGTGCTGTGACAACTCCCTTTGCGTGCTTAAACGTTGCCGAGGTGGATTAGCCCCCAGACGCACTGTGGAAACCATTCTGAAGTTTCCTGTTACGTTGGTGTAGTTTGCAGCCAGTCCATTTTATCTGCGCTGCAACACGAGTGCCTCGCTGCAGTGCCATGGCAACGGGAAATTTATTAATGCGCTTCCACTGTCGTCCCTAATTGCTCTGCCGGGGTGCGGTTTGCCGCGGTGGGGTCCTGGCTGCAGCGTGCTGCGGGGCCCGCGGCGCTGGGGGAGTTGTGGGCGCCTGGAAGGTGCGCGGGTCGGGGTGGCGGGCGGCCGGCGTGGTGGGCGAGGTGGCCGGGGCGCTGGCGGGTGCAGGACTCCCCGCCGGGGCGGCCGCAGGCATGGAGGAGCCTGCGGGCTCCCTCTCTTGGCTCTCGGCAAAATGGAGGGTTTCCTGGTGCTGACGCAGGGAAACAAAAGGCGTTACGAACGGTCTCTTACCTTCCGATTTTGGTATCGCCTCAGTCTGAACTCTTGTGGTGGGGACAGGATGGGCTATTTAGGAAGGGAGGACTGTAAAGGAGGGTGAAATTAAGAGTTGTAGCGTGGTCGCAGTTCTCTGTAGGCACCCAAGATTTTCTCAGTAGTCAATGAAAATGGCACTTCCATCTGGGGTTCAGCCTATTTATGGAAGGTGAAATGAATTTTGGCTGTTGAGCCTACTCTGTATCTCAAAATTCGTTTTGGCAGAAATTGCCAGATACCCACTGGAACTGTCCTGTTACTCCTTGGGGTGTGTAATGTAATTATTATCACAAAGCCGCAGTCGAGGAAAAAATGTCCTCAAAGTAGTAATTAGGGTTTTTAACCGGCCTTTTGTCATTTCCAGTCTTGGCAACGAAACACTGGGTGACCAGAAAGTTAGGGAGGCTCCTCTTCGCACAGTAAACACCAATCAGTCTCTGGCAGGGTGCATGTAGGAGACTGTTGCCCGGACCTCGCAGCCCCACGCAGGGCACAGCGCTGCCGTCTGTGCTTACACCCGCGCTGCTGGCGGCGTCCTCTGCGCCCGGCAGGCTCCCTGCTCCCGCCCACGCCGCGCGCCCGAGACCCAGGGCAGAATTGCTTCTGGGTTGGTCTGCAGAAGGTCTCTGGGTGCTGCTGGGAGCACGGTGCTGAGGGGCTGACAGGTTTAATATGCATGTTTGAACGGGCAGCTGCTGGAAGAAGAATGCCTTGCTCCAGACAGACCTGTCGACAGACACTGCTCAGTATTTCACAGCGTAGTCTTTCTTCATGGCCTTCAGCTTAATTAAGATGTTGTTGTGACTACATACTGCCTTCATTTCAGACTTCAGCATCTCCTGGCTGCATATTGCTTTGGCTTATCGGAGCCACAAGGACAGTGAGGGAGAGAGGGAGCCCTCTCAGGCAGCCGCAGATAATAATGTACAGGGAAAATTCCTGAATGAAGTGAAAAATTATTTATAATAATGGTACTCAAATAGAAGGGAAATAAGTCACTCTAAGGGTATATAAATTTTTATGATAGTGTATAAACAGCCATAGCTTGCCTTGTCTCCCATCTATCCCTGCAGAGAATGAGCGCAACATCTAGCATAAAGAAAAATATAATAAGAAAACGAAGAAATGAATGGGAAGAGCTGGAGGATTGATCACTCGGTGTATTTGTATATCCTGATGTAAAAGGTGCTGCTGACAGGTGGCCAGGTTTCTTCTGTATAAAACCATGTGCGTGCTGTCAGGGTGGTGTGAGCAGCCTTGTTTCGATTGATGAATTGCCTGCTTTCTTGATTAAACCTTCCGTCACTTAAGAAACAAAAAGCCTGTGTTTGGATGGCAGAGTGGGACATGTCAAAAAAATCTGTCTGCTTTACCTTTGTGCAGATGTTGGGCACAGACTGTAACATGTATTATTAAAATGAATGTGGCATTTACTGTGCATTATTTCTTTCCTGGGAGAAAGGACCTGTAAATTACATGCTAATAATAAGCTTTAACCCTTTCAGAAACCAAGAGATTTAGGAGTGCAAATACTCCTGCAGGCCTCACTAATTGGATGGGCTCGAATACCGCTGTAGCTCTCTCTGAAGTTAATAAACTGTGTGTTTCAGACCAGTATGCTGATGCCTCTTGGGATCTTGCCTCCAATAAGTTTTCTGCTGCGTAAGTGCCACTGAAACGTAAACCTTTCGAATTACAAAATCTTCCATTGAAAGCCCCCTTCAAATTCTGATTACAGGCGAAAGCTGTCTCCTGCCTGGGGACGGGGCGGCAGCGGAGAGGTTGCCCCGCCAGCCCCGCACGCCCTCCTCCGCAGGGCACGGCGATCTGCCGTGGAAGCTGGCAGAGCCTCCCCGCGCCAGCTCTGACCTTTGAGTTGGCTTTCAGAATCCCTTCAACCTGCCAGTTTCAGACGTACTCAACCGACTCGTCTCAGGAAAAGGATTAGGGATAGAAAAAAGTCTTAACACACCTTGCAGAGCATATGGCAGGATGTTGTGTTGGAAACTGGTGACTGAGTTTGCAAAATGAGATTTTTTTTTTTTTTTTTTTTTAACGGTCTCAGCTGTGATTTCTGGGAAATGACGAGCTGGTCCAAGCTGCGTGCTTCCCCGTAGTGGGGGCTTCCTCTGCTAAAGTCAGGTGGGCGAAGCCATTGCTGGCTTTGGTGTGTGACCCTGCACGCTGCTGGGTAGGGTTGTCTCTTTTTGCCCTGAAGTTCTACTGTAGCCATCTTCTGAGTCGTGTTGCAGGTAGACGTGTTTGTCGGTTGTAGCATACAAAGTAATTTGAATATAGGACAGTCAATACTCGTACCTTCTCTTGAACGGCTCTCAGACTGTCAGACAGAAATCGCGTTGCATGGGTGTATCAGATACTTCTGCACAGCCCCATCAGAATGTGCGCACAAAGTAATTAGAGCCTCTCTGTACCAATTTTGTGTATGAAACAAGTGTGTGAGCTTACAGATACTCCTACAGCTGTCATCTCGTAGCCAGAGACATAACTTCAGTCGTATAGTCCTATCTCCAGGGATTTTTGTTCCAGCAGAAACCTGGAGATAACAGGATGATCACAGTTACCCTTGGATAGGACTGAGTTTCAGTTTTTGAACACTTTAATGTGGAAACCGTGCTGAAAAAGCAACAGAACACCTCATCACCCTGTGCCTGTCGCTAGAGCCTGTGCTTGAAGCCTTTGTGCCGTCTGCCTGCAGCCTTGCACCTGCGAGGAGCTGTACGCCGTTCAAACACCGCTTCTCACTTTTAAATCCTTTCTCAACGTTCTGACTCTATCCATGATTACGGCTGCTGTTTTCTGAAAATGCCAGCGTTCTTCAGTTTTGCTGATACTGAACTGATGGTGAAGGTTGTTACTCTCTTTCAAAGGAAAAATGCCATGTCCTCTGGGTTGAAGCTCAGGTGTCACATCCCAAAACATGTCACACGCTTTATCTACTGATAAAGCAACATTTGTGATTGTGAACAAGGCTGCAATATTTGCCATTCATTTGCTTAGGGCGGCAGGTTTTCAAAGCAGTTATTTGATGCAGCAATGCCTTTGCGTATATTTCTTATCTTAAAAAGTATTATTTTGTAATTGTCTTTAACCACATTATCAACAGAGTTACTTGTGTGAAGTATTTCTCCCAGAGAAACTGGACTGAGCACCAAGGAAGAGAAACATGGCTAATTGCCAGCTTGGTGTTGGCTGGTGCGTTTGCCAGATTGCTGTGAAGAAGGATGTTTTTGTGGGCACTTTCTCCACATCTCTAATTTGTTTATTTTGGAAATTGTGCACCAATATTTATTTACCTTAATATTTGCCATAAGGAAGTAAATGTTTATTTAAATGGTTGTTTGTTATTATATTTCATATATAAATATTTCTTTATTATATTTAAATATTTATTTACCTCTTTAAGACACTTGATAGGAAGGTCAGAACGAGCTTTGTGATCTGGTCGGGTAGCAGGACGGTTTTGTGCGGTAGCTGGTGGGCCATAGGTAGTGACCGGGGGCAGGCAAGCGGTCGAAGCAGTTGCCCACCTGAAGCGGGAGGGTTGGGCTGCGGCTGTAGAGGGAAACATTTGCAAACGCAGGTTCCAGTCCGCTGGATCTGCTAGGTCTTTCCCAGCAGGAGGTCGGTTTGAAGTAGCAGGAGAGTCCCCTGGGCCGGGGGCCGGGGGGCTCAGCCCCGGGACCGCGTCGGGGCAGCGGGGGCGAGGCGAGCCGGGCTCCCTCCGCAGCGGGGAGCGGGGCGAGCTCTTCAGCGCCCGGAGGAAATACAGCGAGGTTTGGTGTTCGCTCACGCTGGTTCGTAATCCAGATCTCTGGAGGCAGCAGAGAGTGTGGAAACTGATGTTAATGATCTGGAAAAAACATCAAAGCCAGTGGATTCCTGAAGAGGAAACCAAGTTGCTTTTCTGTATTGGATAATGCGGATCCTGGCAAGGGGGAGTTGTAATTTGTCTGGGTAACTTTGTTGGAAGCGTTTATTTCACACACTGCTCTTATGGCAGCAGTTTGCTTCCAGATTCCTCCTTCCTTTCTGGAACTCAGTCGATTTATTCTGTGAGTTTTGCTCCAAAACGCCAGCACGTAGCCGTGGAGCCTGGCTGGAGCCCTGCGGCAGCGGCCGCTGCTGGGGCCGGGGGGACAGGCTGAGTGGGTTGGGTGCTGGCAGCTTTGTTTTTGCACTGCTCAGCGATTGACTCAGGAATGCCTTGTT
>JASVER010000075.1:543694-628694 GCA_030449065.1 Oceanodroma leucorhoa | reverse complement strand
AAGAGTGCTTATTTTTAACTCAATAGAAAAAAGACAAGTAATTAACTCAGCCATTAGAAAGCTCAAAATTTTTTCCGTCTCCTGTGGAACTAGAAAATTGTTTTGTGTATACTCTTATATATGTACGAATAATATATATGGAGACGACTAATGGCATAAATCAGAAATGATTAGAAAATATTTGTTCTAATGAAGTAATAATTTGGTAGTAATGCTTTTCATCAGTGTAGCTTAAGGCTACATTAAGTGGACAGACTTTATATGGATTCTCTAATTTTAATCTTCAAAATGCTATCTAATGTCTCATTAGGACTTGCATATAATGTATCTTAAGTACAGTCATTAAATATAGTTTAGGGAGATTTATGTTCAGATATTGCTTAAAGATGTTTTAATAGGCCCATTTACTCTGATGATATTAATGAGCTCTTAACACATATTAAGCTTCTAAAACTAGTGGTATTCCTCTCGCAGTGAGCAAAACAACTTAGGAATTGTAAATGAATTGGATGCTCCAACAAGAGCGTTTCTCACCTGAGTTTTCGGACGCCCTCTCCAACCTGCTCAGCTCCGTAGGCGCGGGGCCGCGTCCCCGCTCTGCTGCTCGCGCTCCCCTGGCGCGCGGCGCCTGCGCCCCGGCGAGGTGCTTCGGGGCTGCTGGGCGTGCGAGGGCCTGGCGGGGGCTGCTGCCGCTCCTGTAACCGCGCGTGGTGGGAACGGCAGGTTGAGAATAGGCTAGAGCTGCGTAAGTATCTGCTAACGTGCTAGGCAAATTTGGTTGTGTATCTACTGAAATAAATAAATCGGATACTTTAAGGAAAGAGCCAAATACAGTCATGCTTGTAGATAAATTCTGCTTTTTGATCATCTAAAGTTAAGATGCAAGAATTGTAATTACGATAATAAAAACTGTTCATTCCCCTATTGTCACTTCAGTTCCAACTCAGAAAGTTATTGCAAACAAAATTCTCCGGCTTCATCACTCAGCTCTTCTTAAAAAATCCTTCTGAGTTCAGAGACTTTTATAATTACTAAATTGGTTTGTTAGAAGGAGATAATAGCAAATTTCTTCTTTTCATAATTGGACATTTCTTCCCTGTAGGCTAATGTATGCGCGGCACTTGCATACACAATAAGCTGTGCTTTTGAAAAGCCATAACTAGCTAATAAGTGCTGTGGTGTCATCAGAGAGTAATGGTTTGCTGATTAGCATAATTAATGACAAATGGTGGTGCGGAGCGGGTGGATTGGTTTAGCAGATGATGAATGCGCCGCAGCCGAGGCCGAGTCCCGCCGAGGCGGCCCGGCTGGCTGGCAGCGGCCGCTCCTCCGCAGGTAGGCCCCGGCCGCCGCCGCCAGCCGGCCCCTCGCGCCCGCTGCCGCTCCCCGGCAGCTCGGGAGGCTCCGCGGGACGACCGCGCGCTGTCGCGAGCCGTTTTGGCTCCCGGGCTCCCCTGCCTGGCGGGGCAGGGGCCCTTCGGCCCAGCGCTGCGGCACCGGCCCGGCACCGGCGGTGTTCCCGTGGGGGCGAATGGTCCTTGTCCTCCGAGGGCGGGAGAGAAGCTGCAGGCGGCCGTCCGTGCTACGAGACGGGCGCATTTATCTGTGACTTGATTAATCAGGGCTAATTTGCATTCGCAAATGAGACTGATAAAAATGGAGTTACCTTTTCACCTTTAAAGGGGAGGAGGGATTATTTCTAGGTTGTCTCTTTTTTAAGTGATAAGCAACTCTTTTACCAATAAGGATGAAAATACTTAATTTGCATTAGCAAAAGAAGCTAATTATTATATAGTTAATTAGCATCTGGAAATGAGGATTATCTTAATTACAAAGCACAATTTCCTTAATAGCTACAAAACTGTAAGTTTGATCTGTGTGGAGATTGGTGACTATTATTATGTAATTAGTGATCATATTAATGGTGTGGTGTATTTAGATATAATTTGCATATGCAAATGAAATTTACCTGATAGAAATATGTGGCTCGGCTAATGACTCTGAGCACTTAAAAATTAAATTACACTAGGAGATCTGGATCCTGAATCGCTGTGCAGTGGCACGGTGGATCTCCTCCTGCAGAAGAGCTTTTGGCTCTGCGAGGCTGTGGCTCTGTGGTCCAGCTGTTGGGAAGATGAGGAAGGTTCCCCCCATCTTTTCGGCTCCCCAAACCTCAGTGTTACAGCCTCCTGCAGCTGGGTGGTTCTTGTGCAGAACGGCCATCGCCCTTGCCGTACTGCCCTGCTCTCCTGCACCGAAGACCTCAGCTTTGGGTCCTTGTCCAGGCTCTTCTGGCTAGATCACATCACTGGATGGTGGACGCGCATCTTGTGCTTCGCTGAGCTCCCGGGCAGGAGGTGGCAGTCCCACATCCTTTGTAGCCGTGCTCATGATGAGTTTCTGCTTTCCATTCACGCGTAGGGGTGCCCCTGGTATGGAGAGCATGGTGCTTTCAGGACAGCTGATCCGTCTTCTTTCCCCTGTTTTTATTGGAAGGAAAAAGCTGCCTGTGTGTTTAAAAAAACTAAAGTACTTTAAAACAAAAGCATGTTAAGGGAGGGTGCTGTGCACCCTTATCTCTCCAGGGAGCCCTGTGGGACAGATGTTGGTCGCCCAGCGCACAGCTGGAGATCGAGCGGTGTTGGTGCTGGGCAGGATCCGCGGCCGTTCTTGCAAGCGTGAGCATCTGCCACTGCCTGGTGACCTGGCCCCCGTCCAGAGAGGTTTTCGAGTCCGGGAGCCCAGTACCCTCGCAGTGACAACCTCCCTGCCCTGTTGTACAAAATCACACCTCTGTAGGTGTCTCAGCAAAAGAAAATCAAAGCTTCCAGGGCCAGATATTGTAACAGAATGCAGTGTGTTTCTTTAATATACCCTGCTCCTAACCTGCAGTGCTGAAATGGCTGAAGTGCAAAAAATACCAGTGCTGGAAGGAAGCAGCCGTTACCCAACAGGATGTTTCTCTCATCAAGAGGGAGAAATTTACAGCCGCCGGCCGGGGAACACTGCAGCTATTGTGGGTGCTTCCCGAGATGCTTTTTGCAACTGCTTGCTCCAGCCCGAGTCCTGCCTGCCTGCACCTCCCTGCCTCTCTGCGGCAGACAGACATTACATGTTTAATGACTTCCAAGGAGTCTGTCTATCATTACAGCTAGAGCTGAAAGTAATTGAAAAGCATCTGTGTTTCTCTTCAGCGCGGCGGCCCGTGCGTGGAGGCTGGAGGAGTGCCTCCGCTTCGCCTCCCTGTCCTCGAGCGGGACCTGCCCGGGCTCTGCTGCAGCCCTGCACCAGTGCCCTGTTTTGTATCTGCTCTGGTCTAATTAATTAAGGGTTGTTGCTTGGAAGTAGCACATGCTTAGGTGTGATCTTTGAAGTTTAGTGTGGTGCGGAGACTTCAAAGGGGACATTTTATTAAAAAATAATAAAATCAAGAGCTCCTAAACACTTGCAATTTGAAGAGCTTGTTTGAAGTCTCTCCATGTTCTCTGGTGCTGATACAGCCGCAGCGCTGAGGTACTACTTAGCCGTCACCATGCAGTACTTAACCTTCACTTTATTTAAAATAGAAAATAATGAAAACCAGGAGTATTTTCTCAAGTGTTTTCCTGGCTTGATCCAGCAGTAAAGAACTAATTGTGCCGTGTCGTGAGCTATGCAGGAAGCGGAGAAAATCAAGGCTGACAATCAAATTAGCAAAAACGAAAATTTAGTCCAGGTCTGTTTTTTTAATCAAAGTCATTTTAAAACGAACAGGAAAGCTGTAAACCTTTCCCATCGCAGAGGTTTCCTTCCACAGCCCGGGAGGCCCCTGCTCGCCCGCTTACCGCACTGAGCGTCGTGTGGTTCGGTGCTGCCACCGTCCCGCTGCCTGGCCCAGACCTGGGCACGGGGCCGCGGTGTTCCCAGCCGGGCCGTGCTACCGCATCCTTGCTCCCCTGCGACAGCTCCCTGGTGCGAGCTCTGCTCCCTCCGGGAGCTGCAGGACCAGCAGCACAGCTGCCCTGCAGCTGGGTGCGGTGCTCCGGGGCCGTCTCGTGAGCTTGGGCTTGCGCCTTGGTCCGGTGGAGCTGAACAAGGGGAGAGGTGGTGGGCTGAGCCCTGCACCCCTTCCCAGGGGCTGCTGGAGGCACCTCCGGGGCCGGGCGTGCGGGCAGAGCCCACGCAGCGCTGCCAGCTGAGCCAACTCGAGCGGATTGCTCGAGCGGAGCGGAGCATAGGACCGTCCCGGCTGCTCTGGTCTCCTCTCGTCAGCGCGTGCGACTAACGAGGGGCTGCGCGGGGCCGGCAACCTGCTGATCCCCTCAGCACAGCCGGCGACGGCGGTCTCTGCGGGAACAGCACAGATGGCGAGCCCAAGCGACGACGTAAACTGCAATATGTCTCGGAGCCGCCGCCGGGCTGTGGTTGGTGTGTCGTGCGTGGCGATCTGCTGGGCTGGGGGCAGCTCTGCGTCCCCTTCCCCGCGTCCAAGGGGTCCCTTACTGCAGGGCTGCTCTGAGTAGGCTGAAAAGGGACTGGAGAGGAGCCAGAGGAAACGGGGTCAATGTCTTAATATTTGGGTACTTTTCTTTATTAAATAAAGAAGTGTGAGCATTTTGGGGGCGGTGCCCGCAGCTGGGGAGCGCAGCCTGGGGCGGTCGCAGCATTCCCGATTGCAGCCGGCTTGGCAGGAGCTCGCGGGAGGGTTTGCTTTTGTTTTCCCCCTGAGGTTTTGCTATCATTAGTGATTTGGAAATGCAGAGTGGTGGTGTTCCATCTGGGACTTGGTGCACGGTAGCACAGAGAGCACACACACATGTTTACTATTCAGCCTGCTATTTAAATTACTGTGTACAGACATACAGAAGTAGGAGGCTTTGCTGTACACTATGGAGATGGTGGTTTCTTTTGAAAAGCTTGCATCCTTCTCTTGATGCATTGCAGACTGTTGTAAAACATTTTTTCCATACTTCTGAATGACTTCCCCCTGTACTGAGATCACATAACACGCCTGGGTTCATGCAGGTGTCCCGTGCTGTCCTCCACACGCGGGTGTACAGGCTCAGGTGTGCAGAGCTCGCGCCGGGGCGCTCGGTGGGAAGCAGAGGGGCGCGAACGGGAGCCAGAGCTGCGTGGGAGCTGAGCGTGTGGCATGGCAGGGTGGCTGCGGCGGGCGGGCAGGGGCTGGGACGGGGCGCGAAGGGGGGATGTCCTGGGCCCTGCCTGACCAGCCTGCCCTGCCCAGCGCAGCGCTGTCCCACCAGCTCCCCGCAGCCGGTCGGCCGAGCCAGGTGGCAGCGCGAGTCCTGGCACGCCGCTGGCCGCAGCCCCGCTGGGCAGGCGGGCATTGGGCCCCGCAGGCTGCGTGCCCTGCGAGGGCTTGGGAGGTCCCTGTCCTGTTCCGTGGGAAGCCGACAGCCTAGCGCTGTCATCCCGAGTTAACGGTCACGGTTGGAGAGAGTGGGTGTTCGCTGGGGCAGAGCCGTCTCCGTCTGCTGTGGGGTGACTCCGTGGCTGCACCGCAGCCTCACCCCGCGCAGGGCACCGCTTCTGAGGGCAGGAGCTGTCTCTTGCCCTCCTCGGCCGGGGGGACGGGACTGCACGCGGGCTGCGCTTTCTTGCTTATGTGGAAATGGCCTTCGAAGGGCCCCCCCTTGAGCTGGGGTGCCCTCCTCCCACAAGGCTGGGCTGCGTGCTGGGGGGCAGCAAGCTCTTCTGGTGGGCGCCCGTGGCGTCCACGCAGGACGTGTCCCTCCAGTCTAACCGTGGCTTCCCGTGACGGGTACGTGCAGCCGCCCAGTCCGTGCGCTGCCGTGCCCGTGCTCTCTGCCAGCCCCCTGGTTCTTACCTGCTTCCAAGTTCCCCTGGTATCATTTAGCTGAAAATTAAGTTTTCTCTAAACAGGTGAGCTTTGCTGGTTTTATGGCGTTGCCGTAGGCTGGCTTATGAGGTATTCATCTTGGTAAAACATAAACGCTCTGCTAGCGTTTCAGGTCTGGGGAAAATCTGAAGACTTTTGCAGTATTATAGAAAGCTCTTTCTAAAATCTAAGATGATTTAAATTTTAAAGGTGGCAATAGTACATTCAGTGTTAGGGTTTTTTTGTTGGTTTGGATTAGCAATGCTTAGTTTTCAAAGTCATGCGGGAAAATGTTTTGCAAGGGATTTATTTGTTTAAATATTTTTAATATCAGCAGTTGAAAATTCAAGTGTAAAAGGCCATGCAAAAATAGCAATAAAGAAATCCAAAGCTATAAATGCTTATGGTGAGAATTTAAATGCAGAAACAGCTGTTATTTCCTTGGGAGTTGAGGTATATAAACTCTTCCATGGCTGTGCATCCCCACAATAGTGGTGTGAAGAATTAGCGCTCACTGCAGTGTGCAAACTGAACCCGCCAAGCACTGAGGCAGCTATTCATCTATACCCAGGAGCTAAATATGACAATGTTAGCATTTTTCATTTCCCTGACGTTACCATTAATAAAGCAATGATCCAAAAGAAGCTTTGCTGAGTCTGTTCTTTATGCTTCCATCACTCACGACTAGATAATTTCACACAGGATCGTTTTTAAATTAAATGACGATAAAAGCGCTCTGCTGTCCTGTGTTCACTAGTTCATAGAAGTCTATCAAGTCATTAATGTGTCATGACAAACTGCTAGTTGGATACAAGAGTAATTAATTATTTGCATAAATAACAGGTTGAACTTCGTGCTTTGAACTGCAATGACATATGCGTCACATCATGGACATCTCAGAACCTCTTGCAGAGGGTTCATGGGAGGGGTGAAGGCTGAGCCGGCCGTGTGTGCAGTCGCATCCTCACGCGCTTCGAGCGGCCGGGAGCTTGGCTTGAGTTTTGATGCTTTTTGTGTTCCTAAGTTCTTCGTTAATGGCTGTTTCAAGAAAGCATCTGATCATTGGAGATTTCAGTGAACAATTATACAGATTTTCATAATCACCATTAATCACCACATATTTTTCAAGATAATTACAGCAATTATTATTTAGATTCCTCTTTTATGTGCGCATTGTAGAAAAGAACAAGTGCTTATTACGCTGGGTAGTGTAGAGAACTATGGTCTGAAGTTCTTTGTCATCCAGAAACTCATTATGTTAGCTGATGCTGCCTGTGAAAGTTCGTCAGCATGTTTAAATTAGGGTAGCATTGGCAGGTCTGATTATTTAAATCTGGTAGCTTTGCTAAAAATACAGTTATTCAAGAAAGATGAATTACTAATTTGACAACCGAGATTTAGTTGGAGTCTACAGCACAGAAGGCAGCATCTATCGTGTGCTTAGAGGAGGGTGACAATACTTTTTCAGATTAAAGAGAGAATTTCTAAGTGAGCTAACAAGTTGTATTTATAGAGTACAGTTTTGTGGCCTGCCCTTTAAAGGCTGAGAGTAAGTCTTAGTAAATTATAATGAAGAAGTAGCCACGGGTTAAAAGTTGGTTGTGGTTTTCGGTGGTCTTGCACCGACTAAGGGGGTGGCTCCCATGCCCTTTCAGGTGCCCTGCTCACCGGAGGGGTCCGGCCTTCTCCCGGCTGCCCCCGGGGATTCTCGGGGATGCCGTCCTTCGGGGTTTGGTTTCAGGAGCGTGGTTCTGGCCGCTGGCTCCTTTTGACTCTTGTATCTAATTGCAGTGACTGAGCTAACTGGACGTGACCCCCAGGGAGGAGCTGCTCCTGGGAGACAGCAAACAGCCATTGAAAATGTTTCCTTTCTGAAATCCCTTTTTATTTTGTTCCGTTTTGAGGGAGAAGAGCACAGGCACCTCCTTAATCTGTTGCGGATGCTGTGGGTGTAGTTGCACAGGGAGAACCTGCTGCCTCCCGGATTCAGCCCCTCGGTGCCGGGCCCCGGCGCCACGGGCATCCTCCCGGCGGGTGAGGCTCTGCGGGCGAGCGGCGATTCCGCGTGTGGGGCCGGGGCCGCGACCGCCCGAGGGCTGCGGCTGCTCGGGAGGTGCCGGCGGAGGTGGTGTCCTGCTGGCCCTGCCGCTGGCCCCGCTCGGAGCAGTGCAGGGCAGGAGCCGCTTTGCCTACCGGTGCAGGGAGGCTTTAAGTGAGACGTGCAAGGTGCAAACGTTTTACAGGTCTTTAAAAGTATTTTGAAGTTACAACCTTACCTTTTGAAGATGTTAAAGCCTGCGTGGGTCAATGCGTGAGCTTACTCATGTGGTGGTATGAGTAACGCTACTGGTGGTAATGCTGTAAGGATGGGACCTTGCCCACCTTTTTTGTTCTGAATCAGTACGTGTTGCCTTTGGAGAGCTGTACTTTATCATTCACCAGCACCAATTCCTTTTATTCCTTTGTGTTACCATCTGCTGGTCTTAAACGTGGCGCAAATCGACATCGAGGAGCGTTGAATAGCTCTTGGCCAGACTAAAACAAGAACTGCAGCTCTAGGCCAAAGCCTGGCTGGTAAGACTTGACGCTGCCCGTGAAAATGGTAATACCGGGCAGAATCTCAGCACAGCGCTCTGCTCGTTAGAGACTGCCAGGAATGCTTCAAAAGCAACAGGGGAAAAAAAAAAGGAAAAAGGGAGGAATCGGAGGCTGATGATGATGTTTATTTACAGCACAACATCAGAACAAGGGACATGGAATTAAAAGCCTCCTACAGTTCTGGTTTCATTTAATTTTGTTATGAAATTAACTGGCTGCTGTAAACGGCAGTTGCATACTGTCTGGCGGTGCACGGCGGGCGCGATGGCACCCGTGCCCAGACCCCGGTGCTGGACACCCCGGCAGACTGCGGCGCAGCGACGGGAGCTCTTTCCTGCCTGTTGCTGGAGATGCTCGGCCCTGGAGATCGCTTCCTGCGGTTACCTCCTTCCCTCTTCTGCAAGTCTCGGTGAGCTGGTGTGCCGTGGGGGAGTGCTTTTAAGGGCTCAACCCACACGAGCTCTGAGCGTGAGCTTGCACATGTGCAGCCCCGTCACGGCAGCATTGCTGCTCGTGCCGCGCTCCACCCGGGAAACATGGAGAGGTGGGCCCCGTGCGGGGAGAGGGCGTCTGCCGCAGCCGGGCACACGCTGCCGAACCAGCGGTGATGGAGCCAGGGCTGCCCCGGGAGCGGTGCGCTGCAGAGCGCTGGGAGGGACCGGTGCTGCAGCCTGGCCTGGGTGCTGCAGCCTGGCCTCGGTGCTGCAGCCTGGCCTGGGTGCTGCAGCCTGGCCTCGGGAGAGCGCTCGCCCCGTGGCAGGGGCGCACAGTGCTGAACTTCCCCGGTGAATCGCTGCAAACATGCATTGCTGCAGCTGGGGATGTGTTCAAAGCAGTGTGGTGCATGGGACTGCCGCAGAGCATGCTCTGCGCATCGTGTGACACAGCCTCGTCCACAAGATATAAGAGCTAATGCTAATGTGAGATGGTTCAGTGTTGTGGTGGAATAAAATGGTCACTGCGTTCGTTAATCTTCTTGGATTTGGATTTACACTCCTAAAAGGAAGCTGGGTGCCTCACCCTGTAAGTCCTCGTGAACGTGAAAAACCCCTTCTTAGGCAGCAGTAGCTTTGAATCTCTCTCTTCCCGTGGCCAGCGCCGCGGGACGGCAGGCAGCACCTCCGAGGGCGAGGTGGGGGACGCAGGGGTGTCCTTCCTCCGAAGCGTTTGCTTTGTCCAGGGCCATCGTTCAGCCTGGAGGCAGAGGTGAGGGACGAGCGGCCGCTCCCCACGCGTCTCGGGGGGTCCCCACCATCTGCCTGCAGCCCCTTACCCGCCCAAACAGCTCCCGCCGGCGGGCTGGCACCGCGGGCTCTCCGTGGGGCGAAGGGGCGAGGGCTGCCGCTGGCTGTGGCAGCCTGGGGCTTTATGTCCCTAAAGTTTCCTGAATTGGTGGGTATTTAAATCCTCGTGACTCCTACTGCCTGGCTGTGAAAAGAGCCATTGAATGAGAGCGCTGTTTTCCGATTTCTCCCTTTAATGTATTTTACCAGCAGCCCAGTGACGGGCCTGACACCGCGGCTCCTGTGCACGCTCCTGCGCTTTGGGAGTGCAGCATTAATAACACACTTCCATGCATCATGCCATTTTTAAGCATGATCGTTATGATAAAGGGCATATACTTAATTACAGGCCTGCTTAATTACAGCTCTGTTGAAGCTCGTTTGTTTAGGAGAGTGCTAATTGCGCTGCTGAGCCTTTGGCACACCCTGCTTTCATCTGCTGCTTTGCTCTGCAGTTTTGAGCGCCGGGAGGGCTGGAGTGCGCAAGGACCGAAGGACGGATGGAGGCAGTCCGGCGGGGGCTGCCGGGGGAACGTGCACACTCATCGCAGCTTATTCTTTAAATTACTTTACAAAAGCCGGCGTGTGACTGATCAAAGCAGGTTTCTGTCGGGATAACAAATGCAGATGGTCTTTCAGGTTCAAAACTTCCTGGATTTGGTGATGCTGCTTTTCATCTGTTTCCTTTTGTTTCATGTAGCGCCGTGGCTGCCACATAGCACCTTTGATAATGAAATGACTCCAGTGGAGGGTTTTTTTTAAGTCAAAAATATACAAAGCAAATGTAAAATGCTAAGTATTCTTAAATAATCCTTGTTAAATCCCTAACGTGGTAACTGACTGGTGCTGATGGAAGTTACAAACAGCAAGCAGAGAAACGCCTGGTTCGTGGGTGCAGATCTTTTGTGAAAGAAAACCCCATCTGAGGACTACTTGAGGGCATTTCAGGGCTTAAATTTGCTCTAGTTTGAATTTTTTATTTCTTTCAGAGCTGAAATTTAAAGACTTAAAATGTTAAAGGTGTAACTGAAATAAAGTCTGTGTATTTGGGGCTGCACTCTGCCTTAGAAATGTGCCCTTTTCAGTCTTGTGTGGAAGTTGCTGTGTTACATGTTTTAAAAATAAGTGTCTCCCTTGTATTGACAACGTCTTGTGGGAGGCTTTCTGCGAAGTTTCCGAGGTGGCGATAGCAAGACAGAAACACTGAACATCATTGCACTAAGAAGAATACACAAGACAGTATAAAGGCAGACAATCCCCTTAGTATCATTACGGTTGTGCTACAGAGAGAGCTTGGCCCGGTGACACGAGGCTGTGCCGTGTCTGTCATGTCCTTGTATCTGTCCTCATACTCCACTGGTTTCCATCCTCCAGCTGTGGTTCGCAAGTGTTCGAGCTCCGTTGCTCACTGTTGAGTTTGCACTGGCAGCAGCCAGGCCGGGGAGGGCGCTTGGCCCCAGTGTTGTTTTCATTCTGCCAGGCAGTAGTACTTACTGCTTTGGGGAGGTACGAGTCCCCTGAACCAGGCATGTTCCTTACCCTCTTGCTCAGACACCACTGAGTTCGCTCGGATGGTTCTGTGTAGTAGTGGTAAAGAGATGTCTGTCCTCTTAAACTGTCGGTATTTGTTTTCAGTTTCAAATACTGTCCTGTTTTGGCAGCTGAACCAAATTGGAAGACTCAAAATTGAGACCATGAAATTGTATATGGATAGAGCAGGGAGGATTCATTGAATTCCTGATTTGGTAGGGACTAACCCAGCTGTGTCTCAAACGGAGAGAAACCACTGGCAGGTCAGAGGGAGGAAAAGGCTGGCAGTAACTTCTACGAGCTATCAATCATGTGTCAATGCCATGAATACTTGATCTGTCACTGGGAATGTGTGAAGTTGCATGTCAGAAGTCAGCTGGAAATGTGACATGTCTGCTCATTTTGTCCCTTTCAGCAATGGATGGAGTGCCTTTTATGATTTCGGAGAAGTTTGCCTGCGCTCCTGAAGGGGTGAGTTGCCTTCGTTATTCTCCCAGTGTCTGAAATTCATTGTTTTGTGAAGAGCGATCACAAAGCATCAACACAAATTACCTGCTTCTGGGAGCTTTTCTTTTGTGGGGCCTAATATATACCCAGTGCTTGAGATAATCCAAGGTTGCTCTTCACAATACTTTCCCATAGGGTAGGAATGGCTTTTGCCAGATCACTTCCAAAACGGAATTCTCCCGGGAGGTGAAGGTTTATCACCATCAGAAATAGGGATGGCAGTGGGACTCTCTGGTCCTGGAAGCATTTCTAATTTCTTAGCATAGATTGTAAAGAAAGCTGCAAATGTACAGCTCTCCTAGATTTAACCTGCTGTGGAGATGGCGTAGTGCAGTCAGCTTTACAACTTTGCTTTTGTACCCCAGAAGTTCAAGGCGATGGTAATGGCGTGGTACTCCCCGGCACTGGCAGGTGCCGCGGCTCGGCAGAGTGCCGCAGGGCTCCTGCGGCTCCACGCCCTGCGCAGCAAAGCCGGGCCGTGGCGTGTGGGCGAGGATCTTCCAGACCTTCCAGAGCTACTCAGTCTTGGCGGGCGCTGGTGGTTTTGCAGGTGGAGCGTGAGCGGCTCTAGCTGACCGGGGGTAGCAGGGTTGCCACGCTGCGCTGGCCGAAATCCAGTTTGGTGGGGAGGCTGTGCCCTCCTGTTTACCAGTTCCAGCGTGGAAAGCTGCGGAGGCGGCTGTGTCCTAATGACGCCGCAGCTGGACCTCGGCTGGGTTCCAGGGAGCAGGAGCAGGGATGGAAAAATGATTTTAGGATTCCCATTGCCCTCTGTCATGGGAGATTGTCTGAGCCAAAGTGTCTCAAGTGCAGCAGCAAAACAGACTGGGTTATTTTCGCATAGGGCACGTTTCTAAGCGAGTTCACTCCTCAAGCAGAGTCCTGCTCGGCGTGCCTGTGCTGCCGGCGGCACAGCTCCGGCCTGGCAGCGGGGCAAGCGCGGCTCGGTGCCGAGCACCGCGGTGCCAGCGGAGGGTGCCGCCAGCAGCCTGCGCAGGGCAGGTTTGCTCAGCTGAAACAGAATTCTGATACCAATTCAGAATGACTTTTGAGCATCGCTGGCCCAGCACTAATTTAAGTTGGTGATCCAGAGCTCGAAGGCTCAGCATCCCATTACCAGTTCCCTAATCCATCCGATCCTAAAATAATATCTCTTTAAAAATGAGTTTACAAGGAGCTGTTACAGCAAACACCGAGCCATCAGCTGTATCTGATTTTTCACGTTGTGCTCCGGCTTTGTGCTTTCTTCTTCCTGCTGACACAACCTGCGTGTGCAGCCAGACACGGCTTTTCACAACCATTGCTTTCTGAAAGGGTTGTTTATGGGCCGTTATTCCCAGAAAGCTGGAGTCCCTGCTGCGAGGACAAATGCAGAGAGATTAGGTCGTGCTAATCCTCCCCTCGGATCCTTTAGACACCATTGCCACCATATGGTCAGTTTGGTTGGGGCTTCCCACAGCCCGTGCCGCTCACACCTACGTGCTGCGGCCATACGAAATCCATAGGGTGTTACAAAGTGCGTTCCAGTAGCAGCCGTCCCGCGGCAGGGAGGTGGCTAAAGGTCACCTGTGCAAAGCGACACTGAGGTGAGTGTCAGCTGTCCCCGCTTAGGGAGAAGGGCGTTAGAGCCGTTATCCCTAACCCGTCTTCTGCTTCTTCGTTCTTGTGGTGGACTGAGAAACAGGATTATGCATGTGTTTACAGATGGTGCCTCTAAATCTCTGGTGATGGAACATTTGCTGACTTCAAACAAAACAAGCCAAAACAAAGAAACCCTAAATTTGCCCTTTTTTTTTTTTTTTCTCCTTGCCAGATGCAGCCAGTTGATCTCTTGGGCATCACCATCAAAACCCTTGCAGAAATCGAAAAGGAGGTAGGTACCCAGCCAGGCACTAAGCAAAAGTGTCATGAGAGCTGTGTTCACTTTGTTGTAAGATCCCTTCCCTTATGGAGAAGGTCTCTCTTGTCTTTCTCAAGTCACTGCTGGTGGATAAAGTCAACGCGGAGTCAAACAGTAAGCTCAGAATTAGGGATGTCCTCTGATCTGTGCCAGGTGAAGATGCTTTAGGTGTTGAATCTAATGGCAAAGTCTGCTGCCCTCTGTTTAATTCCACATGTCTTTCTTATTTAACCTTTATTATTAACAAAACATGTTACAAGCAGGACGCTGTTTCTGTTAGGTTGCCTCTTGCATCTCAGGGAAGCAAATGAACTTGATTAAGCAATGTCAGGTAAACTTCATCGTTTTTCAGTTTGATGGTGCTGGTAACTTGTTACCAGGCAAAACAGGCTGCACTTTCAGTGAGCGTGAGTGTTCCAGGAGCCCAGGGAGGTGACAGCCATCAAACCGAGGACGGTCTCATGTTCCTGGGAGGGAGGGAGCATTTTGGCACATGGCAACATGACTTGGGCTGCGTTGTGCCGAGGAGCTGCCTGCTCTGCAAGGGCTGCCTCTCAGCTGAAGTCTCAGTCCAGGAGGAAAATTGTCTCAGCAGCACGTGTTTCTTTGGGCACTATCGGTCACAAACATCTCTTGTGCCAGCCAGCTGGGTTAAAGGCAAAGAGTAAGAAGATGGCATAACAAAACTTCCAGACTCCTCATGGCTTCTCTACTTGTTGATTCCAGTTGTGAGTCCGGTTTCCTAAATCCATCCTCTTCTCTGGCCTGAAGTTTTGTCTGAGTGTGAAAAGAAGGTGGTCGCTTGCCAGGGCTTTCCAGGCACCCGGCGGGCCAGGGAAGCAGCGACGGCGGCTCTGAAGATGCTGCCCGACGGGGGCAATCGCTGGCAGAAGCGCCCACTGCCTCAGGTGCTGCAGTCCCGCCGTGGGGCACGTGCCGTGTTTCTGTTCAGACTGCCCGTGTCTGTCACGAGGGTATCGTGCGCGGGGAGCCGGGGGTGCTCAGGGCTGGTGGCCCCTGCCTGTGCCTGCTTCCTTTCCCCAGCTCTCGCCAGGAGCTGGCCGCGGGGCAGCGGGTCCCTTTTGCCGGAGGAGGAGCGAAGTGGCGTTGGATTTGCTTCTGCAGCCCTCTGTGTGTCGCCTGGTGCGGGGAGAGGTCTCAGCAGCTCGGGGCACTGTGGAGTGCGGGGACACCGGCACCGGAGTCGTTTGTGTGGCCTTGGGAGGAGAGGTTGATACCTGCTGGCTCTCCCCACACCCTCCTGTTCCGTTACAGGCTGTGTGCATTTCAGAGTAATGAAAAGTATAATTATGCAGCCCATATTCCTTGATGAAGCATCTTGTCTGCACATAGATAGCTATGCATATAAATATTGTGAATTTCTGCATGGCTTTATTTCCCTTGCAAGCAATAGCACCATTACAGCAAATCTTCTGGATTTCCAAAGCAGCGAGAACATTTTCCCTGGAGCTAGATGCCTTGCAAAAAATATTCCCAAAGAATTCCAAGAGTTATTGTTCTCTGTCGCCACATTTGCAGATGTATGCACCCATCCTCCAAGCTGCGAGGCGAGCCAAATGAAAGGACTCCACCCTTTCAGGAAAACTGATGAAAATAGGCGCAAATCCTGTACTGCACGCTCGGGCCGCACCTGGAGTCAGCATCTCATTGCACCAGGACTGCACAGCCGTGCCCTGAGGAGCGTATGAAGAAGTGGTGTGCGAAGAGGCGGCGAAGCCCGGCGGGTGACGGCAGGTTTAGGCTGAGGGCGCCGTTCGCCCGTGGCTGTTTCGGTGGACGTAGGGCGGAGAGGAGCCTGCGGGGCTGCAGGGGGTTTGTCCTCGCTTCGTCCTGCCTGTCCTGGGTAGGGGAATGTCACCGAGCGGGTGTCTCGGCAGGCGAGGTGGCCTCTGTACGGTGCAGAGCGGTGCGGGCGGCAGCGAAGGCGCCGGGACTGTTCACGGCTCCGGCGGCGGCGGGTGCTGCTGTGCCACGTGGCTGTCAGCAGCGCGGTCGGCCGTCGGGCTGCCGTGGGCCTCCCGCGCTCGCGGGGCGCTGGCAGGGTGCACCCCGTCTTTGTTTTAGCTTGGCGTTGAGCGAAAAGTCTGGAGAGAGTCTAATTAGTAAAGTGAGCATCTAATATTAATCATTCCTTTTAAACTGACAGGGAAGGCAGTTCATTTAACCACTTAATTGCTACAAGTTTTCATGGGCTGCTCTTTGGAAATATGTTTAATGAAGAAGTTGTAAATCTAAAAGAGCTTAAAATTTTAATTTTATACAGAAATATTTTTCCTTGTTCTCATGTTTGTAGTCAATTCTCCGGAGTGCAGTCACATGAAATGTTCTTTAAATGAACATATTTGCTAACTGGCATGATTTCAGTTTTTAAAACATTGGTTCCAGCAATTAGGCATTTTTTTCAGTTCCCAAATGACTAGAGAAATTCGTCTTGATTATAATTGCTCTTAGCCACGCATATCTAATTTGTGTCTTTTTAAGTGTTAATTAGTAAACAGTTTGAGCTGACATCTTTATGTGTTTGTGTGTTGAAAAATGAGGCTTATTGCTTATTTAGCTTGGGGCTGGTACTGCTAGCTGTGACATCATGACATTGAGGTAAAATTAATGAAGACATGTTTGCCAATTAAAAGGCAGTCTTGAGAAAGACGCCTCCTTGACACATCCCCTTGCGCAGTTTGCCCGAGATGCGAACATCGGGGGGCTTTCGGGGGGCGTTTGGACGAACTGGAAGCTCGGGAGCGCTTCCCGCAGCCCGGCCCGCTTCCGCTCCCGCTTCCCCCTCCCCGCTTCCGCTCCCACTTCCCGCTTCCCCCTCCCGCTTCCCCCTGCCGCTCCCCGCTTCCGCTCCCGCTTCCCGCTCCCGCCGCTGGCAGCGGGGGGGCGCGCGCCGCGGTCCCCGCGCGCCCTCTGCCGGCCCCGCGCCCCACTGCAGCCCCGCCCCCCCGGCCCGGCCCGGCCCGGCCCCCTCCGTGTCCCCTCCGTGTCCCCTCAGCCCGGGGACCGG
This sequence comes from Oceanodroma leucorhoa, assembly GCA_030449065.1. Classification (NCBI taxonomy): domain Eukaryota; kingdom Metazoa; phylum Chordata; class Aves; order Procellariiformes; genus Oceanodroma; species Oceanodroma leucorhoa. The sequence goes on along the minus strand of JASVER010000075.1, from coordinate 612,009 downwards.
CGCTCCGCGGGACGGAGGGGCTGGGAGCGGCTCAGCGGGGCCCGGCTCCGCCGTTGCGGGAGGAGCTGGCCTCCGGCAGCTTGGCGCCCCGGTGGCGGCGGCTGTGGGAGCGTCGGTGGCCTCGGGCGCACGGGTGCTGGCCACGCCAGACTGGGACGGAGAGGAGGTTTCGGTGTCGCAGCAGAGAAGGCCAAGCCCGCGTCCGCTGGGAGCCGGCTGGAGGAGCAGGTCCGGCTCGTCTCTCCACCAGAAGCAGGCAGCCCTCGCCCGGCTCCGAGGGGGCTTGGCACCGTGGGAAGCCCGTGGCAGCCCTGGCACAGGCAGCCCCTCCGGCACCGTGGCTCCGTCCCCGCGCACGTGGCCGGGGTCAGGCGCCAGCAAAGTCGCTGAGTTCCCGGGGCCACCTCGCTGGCAGCGCGTCCCGTGCCCCAGGCTGGCTGGTGAGGAGTGGTGACAAACGGGCCTGGCCCAAGGGAACAGGGGAACGTCTTGGTGACATCCCAGGAGCCACAAACAGGACACTGGGAGACGTGGGCTATCCGTATCCGGAGCCGTTACATGGGTGCGCCAGGGCTGTGTGCCGCTCCTGCCCCAGCAGCCCCAGCGCATCCTCCGCTGCAGCCGCACCGCCCGCCACGGGAGAGCCACCGCCGCCCTGGCCTCTCCTCGGGGTGCCGTGGCATGGCAAGGGACCACGGCAGCGTCCGGGGTGGCCTGGGGCTGTCGGGGTGCGGCCCACGGCATGCCACGAGATGGCACTGCTACGGCGCTCTCCACACGCGCTGCGGCGCCCAGGCCCGCACGGCTGCGTCCGGCCAGCGGCAGGGATGTCCGTCAGCGGCAGGGATGTCCGTCGGCGGCAGGGATGTTCATCAGCTGCAGGGACATCCCTCGGGCTGCAGCAGCGTCCAGCCAGCTGCAGTGACATCTTGTGGGGTGCAGGGACACGTGTATAGGAATTTTCACCCACTTTGCCAAACCAAAAATGTTAATTGTGATGGTACCAGCTTGCGTAAATGAGGCCTGCGAAGGGGAATCTTTCTGACTAGCTGCTTTATGCACAGGATGAGTGTGGTCGTGTTTGCGTTAACGCTGGGTTTCAGGGGAGGAGGGGGGATCCTACCTGACCGACGTGGGGTCGAGTGGTGCCGGCAGCCTCACCCAGCGTGGCTCTGCCTGGGGCAGGTGGACGAGGTCACAGCTCGGGGTGCTGCCAGGCCCAATTCTTACCTCATTCTTCTGCTTGTTGTATCGTCCCACCCCGGGCACGGGCCAGGGAGCGGGGCTGTGTAGCTGCGTGGCCGCACGCCCCGGCCCGGGCTGCCGTCGGGGGGTGCCCCACGATTCCCTCTGTCTTGCTTTGCCCCGCAGTACGACTACAGCTTCCGGACGGAGCAGAGCGCGGCGGCCCGCCTGCCGCCCAGCCCCACCAGGTGCCCGCCGGTCCCGCCGTCTTGAGAGGGGCCGCCGGCGCTGGAGCGGGGGTGTGCGTGCATACTACTGAGCGGGACACGGGACGCGGCGCTGGGGCCGTCCCGGCAGACCTCCGCTCGTCCGGCCTGCGCCGCACCGCCTCCTCCTGCACACGCCGCTCCACGCGTTGGGACTGCGCGACCCTTCGGCAGCTGCCCCCACCCTCCCTCGCTGCTGCGGATGCTTCTCCACGTGAGTACGTGACCGGGAGCCTGACGGCAGCCCCTCCGTTGTCCCCACTTCATAACCCCTGCTGCAGGACAGTCACAAAAACCAGAGCTGTAACAAACTGCTGCGAACAGCAAGCCATGAGCTCACGGACCATCAAGAAATGCTCAGCGGTGAGCCCTAAAAGTAAGGAGGAGTAAAAGATACAGCTGGTTAATCCACAAGCCCCTGGGCATCCTCCCCGAGCTGACGTGGAGCTGATGGGCTCTCGACGCCTCGCGGCGGGAGGCCCCTGTGGCGCCCGGTCCGGCGGGCAGCACCGAGCCACGGCGCACGCCCCGTCTGCCTCCGCCGAGGTCCGGGCACACAGCAGCTCCGCCACGGCCGGGATCAGCCCCAGACTGTGATCACTTCTTTTTGCTGTAGGCTGGCAGAGCCGGGGTCGCATGCTCAGACCTGCCTGCGGCTCTCTCCCCAGGCACTGGCAAGGCGGAGGGGTGCAGAGAGCACAAGCTGCACTGCAGTTGCCGAGGTGAAGCACCTCCGCTTTGCACAGGGTGTCCGTCAGGACCTAGAGCGACAAACGTCCTGTATTTCTTTCCCGGCTGGATGCTGGCAGCAGCCCAGGCAGACCCCGGCAGCGCCCCGGTGACCCTGGCCGAGCTGCCTGCGGAGCTGGTGCCCTGCTGACAACATGGATGCTGTCACCTGCCCGTCACTTTGGACAGTTTTCTAGTATTTGCCCCGCTAGCTGCTAAAACAAAAGAGATGTGCCTGTTCCCTTGCGCACTCACGGGGAAGCACTGAGCTCTGACGTAGGGCAGGATGAGAGTGGGATGCATTAAACCCTGACCTCAGCCTCCTTGTGATCGCTGACCTTAGCTCGCTCCCGAGTCAAATGCATGTCTTGGAGAAGTCTGTTGCTGTAATAAGTTATTTAGAAGTGCCCATCTGACTTCGTGCTGCTTTTTCAAGTCTCTGCTGTAGAACAAAGCTACATCATGGCAGCAAAATGGCAATTTTTAAGTAAGTGTTAAAATGTACAACTTTTTATATTGTAAAATACTGATTACCTAACCCTATTGAAATGCAATTGCCATAGTAACAAATAACAGTATTGTCGCGCTCAGTCTGGGTCGTACGTATGCCCTGACCTGCTTTGCACTGCTTTTGATTGATCTTGCATTTTCTAGTTGGACAGAATGGTGACTAACAGTAGGTTTTGTACTGTCAGCTTGTATTTTTTATTTGTACATATGTAAAATATTTCTTGTCCAAAGATTCATTTCTGGTTTTAAGGCACCATACTGTACTGCTGGGATAATGAGCACAAAATACCGTAACATTCAGGACAGACTGATTCCAAGTCTTTGCTTCAACTTCTTCCAATCAGGTAAATCATTTTCTAAAACTGCCTCTGTAAAGCAAGGCTGTGCGATTGGAAAGCAGAGGCCGATTTGGTTGCAGATGTGTCTTATTTGGGCAGAAGAATTAAAGCTATGCCATTTGCACCAGCTCTGGAGGTTTGGGTGACCCCCTGGAAGTGCTCGTTTACTTGGAGGTTGCAGCACCATTTTTAGTTCTTATTTATCCTGCAGGAAAGGAAAGCCAGACGTCACTGCCAAGCTTCACAAAGGCTAGATTGATGATGCCGACATCGACAAATGAACATACCATGGCAGCCTGGTCATTCGGCTCAGGTTCACTTGAAGTTCAAATCCACTCCATGCTGTAGTACTATGCCCATCTCATCCATCTTTTGTCTTTCTATTTTTCTGCTTGTAATTCGTTCTATGGTTTTCTGTGGCATCCGTTTATAGCTTCTCCTGTGGCTTAGTGGACTCTGCAGGTAGGTAGAAGCCGTCTGCAGCGGTGCGTTCCTCATAGCTTTGGGATGAAGGGGCTGCAGAGAGCTGACCTCCCCTGTTCCTGGTGGTGGAGGAGTGAGGGCCGCGGGCTGGCGCAGGGCAGCCAGCGCAGAGTCTGCAGGGCTCCAGGGGCCGTTCCTGCCGCCGGGAGATGGGGAGACGGCTGCCAGGAGCCCCTCCTCGAGCCGCGCCGTCCCGTGCCGAGGGCAGGGCTGGCTGCGCGGCAGCTGGAGTGCTCAGTGAGGAGCGGGTTCGGATAGCTGCCGAGCCCCCCATTCACTGGGGCACTCCCTGGGTACGTCTCAGAAAAACAGGCGCGTAGCTTCGAGTCCCTGTGAGATTTAGCTTAGAGAGCATCAGTAGGTAAATTTGGTGCTTTAATATTTATAGCAGCAGTTACGTTTGCTCATCCTTCTTGGAGATAGTGAGCTCAGCTTTCTCTTCAGTGACCGACAAGAAACACTGGATGGCTCAGAACGCTGACAGGACATGCAGCTGGGACAAGCATCTGAGAAATCTTCAGGATATATTTGTATAGTTGGTTCTCACTCTTCCCTCTCTTACACTGCGCGGGCAAAGCTGCTTCAGGGGTGCATCTGCAAAGAAACTTGAGAGCCTAGTTTGATGTTCACAGTGTGTTTCTGCACTGTGGCACTGCAAATACCCTGTACTGCAAGCATGGGTAGTACAAATGCAGTTCTTGTGGTACAAACGCAATAGAGGTGTTTTGAGCAAAGAGCTACAGCTGCTGAGAGCCAGCTGAGCTCTCAGACCTGCCAACCGAAGGCTGGAAAACTGGGCATTTCCAAAGGGGAGGGGGCTCAGAGCCAGTGCTTGGAAGCACAGCAAGACACACTGTGCAGGGTGGTTGACTGTATGTGTTGTCTTCTCAGTCCACCGATTGTAGGAAGCTTTTTTACTGCACCTCTGAATTCCCAAGATCTTGGGCATCAGGCCAGCATTCCCACAGGCAGGTTTTATTTGCTGTTCTGTAACTTCTGTACTCACAGCAACTCATTGCAAGGCTGGTCCTTGCATCCTCGCAGCAAGTCCTTCCTGTTGGCATGTGCCATAGCCAGTACCAGCATCTCTGCATCTTCCTCCCCTCCCTGTCCAAAAGGTGACTGTGGTAGCATTGGCCCAGGCAATAAATATTCAGGGAGCCTGATGTTGATGTTGTCTGGCTGTGGAGAAGCCTTCTGGAGCGTAAGGGGAGGGGATGAGTCAGTGGAAAGCACAGAAGTGGATTTGCAGAGCTTTACCAGATGTGCTTGGCTACCTTGCCTCTATTTCTAGAGCAAAAGTAGTCTCTAGGTAGCTTAATCTTGTGGCTGATGGAGAAATTAGTTTGCCAAATTATCGTATGTCTGCAACAGAGAAAGAAAAGCAGCAGTGAGGGGTTTGCTTACTGTAAAATAAGCCTTCTGATGTGAATTAGTAGTGACACACTGCCTCCTGGATTTCTCATGGCAAAGAGCAGGTAGCGTGCCGAGATGACTCGTGGGCCATCCAGGCCAGGCTGTGCTGTCTAATGTGTTAACAATGGAGAGGCAAGAAATTAGTCCAGAAAGTAATGTGGAATGTGAACTTTGTGATAAAATTCAAGTGTGGACAGTCGTAGGAGGTGTCTTCCCTGCGGGAGCATCTCATAGCTGTAGTTACATAGGAATAAACTTTGTCAAACTTTTTTCCTTTGGCTGTCGCCGAGTTTGCCCGTGGTGTTTGTAGGAGAGGATCCCCCGTGAGCCTCCTGTGTAGTAAGAGGTTGTCGGTAGTCTGTAGCTTTGGGCTTGTTTGGTTTCACACCCGCGCCTGCCCCCACCCGTTTCCTGAGCTCTTCAGACTGAACCCACACACCGCAGAGCCTGGAGAAAGTCCCGACGTGGGCACGGCACGTGCCAGGTGGACGCTGGTGGCAAGAGCTTGTGTCCGCAGGTCTGGGCACCTCCTCTTCAGTGGGGCCCTAAAAATCTCTTGGGGGAAGGAAAATGGGGTGCAGCACCTTTGGAGCACCGGTCCCACGCTGGCCTTCACCTCCCTGCTGCCCTGGGGCGACATGGGGTCTGTCTGCCCAGATCTGCCCAGATCTGCCCCCCGGCCGCACTGCCCGGGCGGCCCCAGAGCAGCCGGCAGCTGCCTGGCCGGGGCGGCAGCGGGCGCGTCCGCGGGTGCCGGCAGAGCAGCTCGGAGAGCCGATGCCGGTCCTGAGGGAGCCGATGCCGGTCCTGAGGGAGCCGTTGCCGCTCCGGAGGGAGCCGTTGCCGCTCCTCCGGAGGGGCCCGCACGTCTCGCTGCGCTCAAATACTTACCTCAGCCGCCCAGCCTTGACGCACGGACGGGAGCCTCTCCCGCAGCGGGGCAGCCGAGCAGTGTCGGTTAGTTATCCTGAGCCATAAACTCCGACAGCGTTGCAGCAGGGAGGGTGCTCCTCTGCTTATGAAAAAGCTCAGTAAGGTGCTGCTCAATTCATTCAATACAGGGAAACCAAACAGTTTGGATATTCTGGTCGTTTATTGTGAAATTGTTTCCTAACAGCAACAGTTTTAAATGTCATCGTGCAAATGGAAGAGAGAAACCTCTTATGCAGTTGCAAAGTGTTTTTCTAAGATGCTATGCATTTTGTTGGGTTATTGAAAGTGAATTTACTGTGCATTAATCTTATGAATGTTACTACGTTTTATATTTATTTTAGATGACCCTCCTGTATTTTACAAAGGGAAGTTTCATTGTGTGATAACTTAGTCTGTATTCTTAATATAATTTGTTAAATAAAACTTGTTTTAATCAGTTTATTCTCTGTGCTTTGTGTTTTAAATTTGGAGTTTAAGTAGCTTAAAACGCTGCAGCTCTAACTTGCAGGAGTGGAACGGGACGTCCCTTGGGACCAGCTGCTCTTTTCCCTCTGCGCCATCGTTGCGTTGGCTTCTTCGGATCCCAAACCTGGATGTTTTGGAAGTGGTTAAAAACATCAGGAGGAATCAAACATGAGTCAGTGCTTATTCCGAACTGAGCCACTGTGTAGCGGTTGTAGCTGTGGGCACCTGGAACTGCTTCTGTTTCTTGATGTGGTTACAGGTTTGCTTGGTACCGGTCATGCTTCTTACAGGGGGCTTGGACTTCAGCGGGCATCGGGCTTTGTACCCTGAGGGACCTTCGTTAAGGAATGAGACTGGTGCGGGGTCGGCCTTACACACTGCGAGGGTACAAAGCCGCGTTTCTCGCCCGGTGCATGTTTCCAGTGGTGCTCTGCAGAGGTGAGTGTTCCTCCCTTGCCATCTCCTATCCACTTTTGGAAGAAAATATCAAATCATCATGCATGTCAGTCCTTGGACTGCAGAGTCTCAGTAAAGAACAGTGATTGCAGGCTTTAATGTGAGACTCACTTACAAGGTGCTTTTTCCTCTGCCACAGCTGAGCAGATTGCCTTCTGCTTCTGCTTCTGTCAAAAAGACGGGGACTTTTTGAGCAGTTTTGGTGGGATGTGAGGGCCGAGACGAGACGCCTTTTCCTCTGCTCTCAAGCTGCCCAGGAAGGCAAAGAGCACTGCAAAAGATGGGACCTGATTTCAGGCACAGGAGGAATAAAGAAATGGGAGCAGAGGCGTCGTTAAGAGTTGGACCAGGGGCTGCGAAGCCTCCGAGGAGGAGCTGGAGAAGGGCGGTGACTGCCTGCAGTGTTGGCCGGTCTCTCGACTGGAGCAGCCACAGTCTGTTCGTGGATCTGAAGGGTCGGCTTCAGAGGTGACAGCGTGATCCCCCTGTAGGTAATTTGCTTCTGTTTGTGTTTTTTTATCCTTGGAAATTAGATATAAAAAGCCTTGGAAAATCTGTCCAGAATGTCTCTCTCAAAATGTATGCTGTAAAGTCAAAACACAGAAGTCAAAATAGCTCAACTTAAGCATTTTTTGGAGCTTGAGGGATGACACGTGACGTCCATGCTGCCACACAGGCCGTGTCTCAAATATAAGTGGCAATAAGTGTGTCACTACAGTAAATAACAGCAGCGTCAGTGAAACTTGTTTATCTTCTCTAAAGATTAACAACTTTAGTCACTCATCACCTGCAAAATTTGCATTGTGTGTAGTTATGAGGAGGTCAAGTTAAAGTCGCAGAGTCAGCCTCAAAGCTTGGAAACGCCGGCACGGGCTTGACTTGTCAGCACAGGCTTTCTCTGAATGAATTGTTTTTAACGTGTGCGCACTCGTGCGTGGCCGGTCCTGCCCCCAGCCTTTCTGTACAGACGTGCCTCCCCGAACCGGGGATGCCGGTGCCGCCGCAGCTCGGGCGGTGATGGCTCTCGCCGGGAGCTCCTGGCGTTGCAGCCGGAGCAGCAATGGACTGCTGCAGCCGCATGCAGCAGGTGACGGCAGTGTGCAGCTTGCATGGGGCTGCAGCTTGCATGGGGCTGCACGATACCTCACCACAGCCCCCTGGCCCCCCAGGTCCCTGGCTGCTGCCCGCTCTGCTGCCCAGTGACCTGGCTGCGGGCAGGGCTCTCGGACAGGGCTTTCTCGCCCGGGGGCCACCCCAGCAGCCGCTCTCCGGTGCAGCGTTTCGGCTCAGAGCTGGCGCACCGGGGACGGAGGCTGCGCGTGGGGCAGGGGGAGCGTTTCTGCAGGCTGAGAGCGGCCCGGCCCAGCTCAGGGCTCCGTGGTCTCATTTTTTACAAATACTATGAACTCTGATTCTGCAGAAATAAACAGGGTTTTATAATCAACTCTGAAATACGGCCGTGGTTTGAGAGGCAGCTAAGGGTGGAAGTGCGAGTTGCAGGGGAGGTGCCGTGCTTTTGTGACCGACGGTCTGTCCTGCGTGGCCCTGCTTTGCTCGCGCTCAGCCGAGCACCGAGCGCGCCGAGGGCACCACAGGGACGCTGCCCTCGGCTCAAGCGACGGGAGATGGTGCCTGGTGTCCGTGCGATGCCGGAGGGTGAAGTCCCTTTGGCCGCCTCCCAGCAGTGGGGAGACGCCTCATTACTGGGCAGGACGGGGCGAAACCTGGCAAAAGAAATACCCGGCAGCGAGGGCAGCGCTGGGCTCGGGGCAGAGCCCTTCCGTCAGGCTCGGGCAGGCGGCCGCAGGGTCCCGGCTGCGGTGGGTGCCAGGCCGGCATCGCTGCGGGCAGGCAGGTACCCGTGCGGCCGGCGGCAGCGAGCCCCTGCGGAGGAAATGGACTTCTCAGCTAGGGAGAGGCTAATACCACACCACTATAACTGAAAATTGTTATTCTTCGTGCTAAATTATTATTCTGAACTTGACCCAAGCTGCTGGTGCACAATACGACCTCTGGCATCTTCTCTCACCCCAGCCAATATTTCTGTCTCACTTATTTTGAGTGCTTTGAATTAAAGGAGATTAATACCCAAGTTCCCGACATTCTCTTCATGCACATGTTTTTATAACCTCCTTTTGAAAGCGCGTACCACTTGTTCCACCAAAAACTAAGAAACTGCATCTTGGAGCTGCTGTGGGAGCCGTCACCGGCACCTGATTGAATATCCCAGCCGGGGAGGAGGTGGCGTGGGGGGGACATAAACCAGAGTGGGCCTGTCCCGCGCGCCGGCTCACGTCTTCCCGTGTTGGCGTGCGGCGGGCAGGCACGTGAGCTGCCTCGGAGCCATCGCTGAGCGGGTGATGCCTGCGAACGTCAAAGCCACTTCTGCCTAATTAGCTGTTGCCACTGGACGCGGGCTCTGTTCTGCAGCACGGGAAGCCGCGTGGGGCTGCGCATCCGCTGCCTGGAATTACGGCCGAGCTTCCAGGCACGCCTGCGGGGAGGATCCTCATCCCCCAACCCTTGTTTTTGTTTGTGGTTGGACCCAGGACCACTCTTGTACGGCACGAGCTGCCCTTCCTCCCGCTGCTGGTGAACGGCACTCCTCCCCCCGTGAGGCCTCTGGGATCGCTCTGCTGTTGAAATACTCCAGACTTTACCAAAATCCCAGTATTTCTGCTCAGCCTCTCATTTTTGCATTTCCTAGTTCAGCTGCTCAGAACTTTGGGGTAATTATCGAACGTTTTAAAAAAAAAAAATTCTTCACCAAATCTCTCTGCCGTTTCTGCAGCGTTCCGTCTGAAACAGCCGGAATCTAAAGAGTTGCTGTTACTGGTGGTGATGCGCTGGAAGGGTCTCCACCATTAGGAGCAACAGCGATGCTCCCTTGTTGGACAAACTACATTTAAATCTGTCTGCAAAGGGTTTTTTGATGCCGGGCGGGGAGCCCAGCCGGTGCCGAGAGCGGCCGTGGCCGCGAGCCCTGCGCAGGGTCCCAGCCGGTGCCGGTGCCGGTGCCCGCGCCGCGGTGCCGAGGCCTGGCCGGTTGGCAGCACCAACCCGCCGCGCCATCGGCCCGTCCAGGCGCTCGCTCAATGCGGCCTCTCCGCGTTGCACCAAAGGTCCCGGGTATCTGCCGGGGCCCGACCCCCCTGCCCGGGAGCGTCCGGGGGCGGCTGCGTAGGGTGAGACCCGAGCTGGTCTACGTTGTCCGTCATTCACAGGATTTGTTTTCTAAGGAAACTTGATAAATTAGTTGGAACTTTCACGGCAGCCTTCTGCTCTGCTTAGTGCTCCCGTCACCGGCAGCGGCCGTTTGTCCCCGGCAAGGTGGCTCCCGGCCATTCCCGCCCCAGGGAAATCCTCCTTTTGTCAACGGGGGAGGCAGCAGGCGCGAGGGCTGGAAGGAGCCGGCCGCGGTCCCTGCGGTGTTAGACGGTTGTGTTAGGCTTTGTGTGCCTGTGGCTTTGGTGGTGGTGTTTGTTTTCTTTTCTCCTCTCCCTCCTACAGCTTTAAAAATTAACTTGCCTTGGGAGCTTCTCAAAATCTTTTCCTTTCTCTGAAATGATGGATAAGCCATGTAACTGATTGTCATGGCCCTGGAGAGGATGAACATCTTCTGCAGTTTAAAATAAAACCTCCTCGCTTCTTGGTTAATAAGTGTTGAAAGAAGCATAAATAGAAATAACACAGGATTTCCATGACTAACAAGATGACCACATCAGTGAACGTTGTTCGGGGTTAAAAATGACTCAGCTTTTGCCTCCCTAGGGTAAGATGTTTTATCCCAGCGCAGGAAAGGCTGCCAACAGTACTTTGAAGGTCTGGCAAACTCAACGTAGCCTGGATTGTGAACTGGGAAGTGTTTGAATGCGTAGTTAAAAAAAAAAGTCCTGAAGTCTGCTCCATGTGTGCAGATTTCTCGAAGATAAAGGAGCCCACAGCTTTATCCAGCTTGTGCTGACTCTTTTCTTTTCAAAAGCCTTTTCAGATGTTTTCACTTTTCTGCTTGCTTTGTTGAAAGATGTAAAAATTTAAGACAACCACAAAGTAAACATTTCAAAACTTTCTATTCTGAAAATTAGTGACATTTTCAAAATCCCTTGAATTCCATTTTTGCACTATCAGAAATGAAGATGTTTGGGAGTTTTTTGATTGACAAATTTTCCAGGCAGGTTTTTGTTTATTGATAACCTTTCTTTTATTTTTCAAAGAAAATAGATTTATTATTCAGTAGAAACACTAGATAAGTAGATGTCTTGTCAAAATAAAGCAGGTTTTCTTTATTAGAGTGAAATAGTAATGAACTCATCTGCTTCCAATATTTATAAAGAGTAGGGAAGGCCATTAATTCTACTGCTTGTGAATAAAACCATCTGTGATTTCTTTCCATTTGATGTGTTTTGGTTTTAATATACATTTTTCACAAATAAGTGCAGGGATTTTTTGTGAAAATGTCACATTCAGAATCTCATAAAGAAGGAACGCAAAGAGGGGGAAACGAAATGTTTTGTTAGCTAAGTAATTTCTCACCTTGCACAGAGAATAAAATTCATGCCAACTTTAACACATTAGGCGACAGAATTACATGTTCAGCTCTAATGCAATCCATGACATGTAACAAGGCAAATAGAGTATGTTTGGAAGTTTGTTTTCCTTTGGGAATCACACAGTACATTTAACCTAATCTGTCCTGACACTTGAATTATAACATTATGAGCTTCTTCAGGGAAGCAAAACGGTAGATGCCTCTTTTTAAAGCAAAGCAGAAGTTAATAAAATGGGCGACGTGTCAAGGAGAAAAAGCCCGATCAAACCATAGTGCAATTCTCCGGAGGAAATGGGTTCTAGGCTGGTTTTTTTTCCACCAGAAATGTTGGAAGTCTCATGACATACTTCTGCTGAGGGTGAAATTTGACCTCTAGAGTTTTGCTCGATTAAACCAAAAACTGCAAGAATACCCCAAGTGGGACCACTTTGTAGTTTGACTTGTGAGTGTTGGATCTTAAATTAAATGGAGTATTCATCCAGCTGCTCTGCTAGATTTTATTTTACAGTCTTCCCGCCAACTCACACGATGGAGACCGTACTGTATCGTAGCTTTCCAAAAATACACCTGTACACGTAAAGGAGCGCTCTGCAATGCGCTTGCCAATATGGGCTGCTGATACAAAAAGCCCAAAGCAAACTGCAGGTAATCCTCTTTGAGGGGCTTTTACGGGAAGAGCCCTTTAAATGCTATACGCTCAGCTGAGTGTATCTCAGAAAGGTTAGCTGGAGTTGTATATTCTAAGGCCCCAATTTAACATCCATCGTTCAACAGGACCGAAGCAGAGCCTCGGGGGTTCCTCCAAAACGAACACGAGTGGGTGACGAAACCTGCAATCCAATAGCGCGCGTCCTCACCCGAAGTCCGGAACTCCTGGTGCTTCGGCGCAGGGCGGGCGCTATCCCGGGAGGGATAACCGATGCCGGGCGGTTTCCCAGGCCGGCGGAGCGGGGACCCGCCAGCCGTGCTGCCCGGGGCCGCCCCGCACCGCTGCCCGGGCTCCGAGCCGCCCTGCGGCCGCTGCGCGGCGGTGGGAGGCACTTGGGCCCGTTGGCACCCAGGTGAGGCTTCGAGAGCGCGAGCCCCTCGGGAAGGGGACGCAGTTGGTTTTGGCGAGTGCAATGTGAAGCCCTGGGGATTATGTTGATGATTCACATAGTGATCGTAAACTGACCTGTGAACAAAATGTTGCTGTGAAACCTCACGTGTTACCTCTGTCCTTGAGTAACTGCAGCCACACGTTGGAAAAAAACACGTCGTCCTTCATTTGTTCTTTTTTTGCAGTTACAGCTAAAATCTTGCTTTTCAAAATCTAGGAAGGCTGAGCCCCAGCCAGAGCTGCTGGCAGTGCCTGGAGATCAGCCCTGCGCTGCCCGTGCAGCTCCCAGAGAAACCCGCTGGCACCCGAGCAGACCCGCGCGGGGCAGCCCCCGCGCCTCGTGGCCCGCGCTGAAACATTTGCACTGGTACGTTTTTTCCCTGAATTTTTAGTTTAGAGGACATTAAAAAGAAAAGAAAACGTGTTATATCATAAGCAGACATTCACTGTGTGTTATCACTGAAAAAATTAGCAAACCAGTTGTTTCTCCAGCCATTTGGAAAATGGAGGAGGGAGGGGAGAGATGGAGAGGGTTTTGCCCCAGATCCCGGTGCTCTCCGAGGCGGCAGCAGCGCTGCCGGGTTCGGGGTTCGTGCTCCCCGGCACTGCGGGCAGCTGCCAGGTCCTTGCTGCAGCAAAGACAGATGCAGGTAGGAGGAGGGAGGCTGTGCTCTCCTCTTAGAGTTTTCACACCTGTGTCAAACAGGTGAGTCTGCCCACTGGTTTGCTTGTAGTTTATAGTTTTAGAATCTAAACTAATCTGGCATGGAACAATAAAGATACTAGTTGTTCAGAACATTTTTTTTGACCAAATTCAACTGCACTGTCAGCTGGACAAAGAAACAAAATCTTGTTTTCAACTTTTCAAAGTTTCACGAGGTAGTTTCCAAGAGCAGGGTCGTGCCTTAGGTTAGGCCAGGGGTGGGTGGGTTTGTGGCAGGTTTGGCATTGCTGGCCCAGGGGCACCCTGCCCCCGGGACGGTGCTGGACGCGCCGCAGGCAGCAGAGCTGTTGGGGCACCAGCAGAAGAGGCTGGGGAGGGATGCGCTCCCTTGGTAGTGGACCCACGACCCTCTGCAGGTCTCCGCTCCTTTGACAGAGAGCACCAAAAGTGCCAGATTTAAATGGTAACAAGGAAAATTCATACTGGATATTAAGAAAACTTCCTAACGGGGAAACAGGCGAGGCCTGGGAGGGCCGTGGTCTCCGTCATTAAGTCTTTGCTAAGCGCTCGTTGGGAGCAGTAGAGGCAAAGCGAGGCCCCTGCGGGAGGGGAGCGCGGCGGGGCCCAGCGCCGCGTCCCTCCCTCCCGAGGCGCTGCCCTTCCTCTGGGAGCGTGCTAGTGGGCTGTTCCCACGGTCACGACAAAGGTTTGGGATTTGGGTTGTTTGGGTTGGTGGAAGCTGGGGGAGGGCACCTACAAAGTCACTGAACTGCCAAGAAAACAGGGAGCCCGAGAAGCTGACGTGCCATAAGGTCATTTCAGGTCATTTCCCTGCCAGGGAAACGCTCCCCGCAGGAGTGAACAGCGTCGTTCGTCAGAGACCGGGCAAGAAGCCCGTTATTGCTATTCCCTGCAGTGTGTCCTGCAGGAGCACCTGAGGGCTTGGCCGGGATGCGTTAGGCAAAAAGCAGCAAGGGGAAGGAGAGGGGACAGTAACTGCCCTTCTCCCAGGCTGCCTGCCCAGCCCCGTACCGGGGGTGGTGATGGTGGTCCGGGCACTGGATGTAGCATGAACGCTACGGCAAGATGCACTGCGTAAGGACCTAACGACAGCACACCAGGACTTGCTGCTAAATTGGACTCATTTCTGGAACAACACTTTTTTTACCTGTATAAAAAGCCCCACGTACAAAATTCCCCTCCACCCCCAGACCACAAACAGCCTGAGTCGCCCGCGGCCACACGGCACAGAGCCCGTGGCACGGTAACCCACGGGACAGTAACCCCGGGCACAGTAACCCACGGCACCAGAACCCCCACCCCACCGGCGGCACCGGGCAGGACGGGAGCCGGAGGTGGCCCTGGGCCGGCAGCCAGTGCGGTGCGGTGGCCCCACGGCATCCCCCGCTGCGAAGCGCCCTGCCCGCAGCGGGGCTGAGCAGTGTGAAATGGCGGTGAACAAGGGAAGCAGCGAATGGGCCCACAACATGCACTTTTTTATTTTATAGTGACTAGCGAGTTTGCCACTGACTGGGGAAAAGCCATCGTGCCCATGAATTGGGCCTCACTGCCGGCAAAAACCAAGAAGTACAAACTTTGGGGGTACGTGAGAACCAGTTTGTTTCACGAGCACTGGCGGCAATGGAGGTGGCTTCCGTGACTAACTTTTATCTGAATTATACAAAGATTTTCTGCTTTTCCCACCTACACCTAAAACTTTTCCCACAGTCTCCCGACAGTGACCTGTCGCAGTCGGCAGAAGCCAGTCGATGGGCTCAAAGCCCTTAGTGCAAACGTTTTGCCTGTTCTAACTCTAAATTCCTTTTTCTGCCCGAATGCCTACTTATATGAAACTTTTAGGAACTTAATTATCCTTGAGACTTCTACCTCTCTGTGAAATCTGGTTTAAATCAGTAAAGAAAAGAGTTCAAAGTTATTGGGCAGGACAGGCAGACAGACAAGCATACAGGGATCACAGGAACCTTGTTTTCATAGGAAACTAGATTAAAAAAATCCCACAGCAGTTACCAGCCCTTTCGGTGGCACCCCACCCCCTCGGTCTCGCGCAGGGCGATGCTCGGGGCGGAGGGGCCGCGGAGCAGGCACGGCAGTCTGGGTTTATGCTCTTCGGAAAAGGAGGGAGACGGGAACAAAACCTGCCTCCCCTGGCCAGGGTTTGCTCGGGCCGTGACTATGTGGCAGCAGCAATTCTGCAGCCTGTCTGCTTTTCCCAGCTGGATGCAGATTCATGACATCCCTGCTTTCTTTGGCGTGCAAACCTGTACCTAATTTCTTCTGAAAAGGGCCCTGAGGAAGTCAGCAGATGTTATTATTAAAGCATTGAGTATCAGCAGCTCCTGAGATATTGTCAGTCCGTTAATGAGCTGATCAAACTGGGGAAAGCAAGGGGTTTCCCCGCTTCTTATTAAGGAAAGTAAGACCTCCAAGGTTAAAAGACTTCTTTTAAACGGCACCAGGTTTATAGGTTGCAAAATGTTCTTTAATCAGTTTATTCTTAGAAGGCCCTAACTGTCCAGGCACAGGAGTGGGCATTATCTTAAATGGTCCCCGTAAGGAAACATAGCCGTTCTATCTTCGTAGTGTTTGCTGGCATTTTTGCTTGCTAAGTAGTGTTCTTAACAAGCCAGTTCTGGGCAGTTTCTGTAATACTTTTGTGAATACTTTGTGCATCGCTGCCAGCAGCTCTGTCCCAAGACTTCTGCTGATTTGTGAACCATTATGTTTTGCTGTTTGAAAGTTAAACTGCTTTTCCTATCAATATATTTGTATTCTCGGTTTGGCAAACCTTAAATCTCTGCTGTTTCCCAAGGCTGCAGGAGACACAAGATGCACGAGGGAGCAAGAAATGACCCTGAATCAAAAGTCTCCCTGCACCTCTCCTGTGCACTACCTCACTCTGAGCCTATTTCTGTAGCTGGGGATGCACTAGATACTACTCCCCGAAAAGCAATGGCTAATGGGGAACCCACTTTGTTGTTTTTTTTTCTTAATCCCATACTATCTGGAAGTTTCCTTGGGGTTTTTCAGCTACAGGGATGTTTAGAATTTGGACAACAGTGCTAATGAGATTAGAGTAAATTGGTAACAGCTAAAAGTTTAGGAAAACCATTTATTATTTCTATAGTTCAGCAGAGGAGCATGACATGCCTTAATGGTGCCTTACCACTAATATCACAGGAGGCAGGTCCAAGACCTGACTAGGATAAGCTGAGACAAACCCTTGTCTTGGGGAGCTTCGTTATATCCAAAATGCAACTAGGTGAACAGCTACAGAGGAGTGATCAGAAAAAGAGAATGCAGAGAAGGCTCCTTTTAATCCTCTCCATCTGCTCCTTGGTGCAAGTATGGAAGAAAAGGAAAAGGCGAATCCCTGCCGAGGTGCCTGTGTTGAGCAGCCCCCATCCGCCCCTGCGCGGAGGGCGGGCAGCCTGCCCCGTGCCCGCAGGAGAGGCTCCGCCGTCCAGATGCCCAGCAACACTTCCTTCTCGCTACGGGTCACCGAGCTTCACATCCGTGTCTTGATTTATTTTAGCACGGACATATTTATACCATCTGATAAGCAGTGACTGCCATAAATATGTCTGTGCACTCCCTTTTGCTATGCACCAGTGAGGAAGGGGCATGTTGTGATAAATTGACCCTGAAATATAGTGTATGTACATGATTTTAAAGACAGAAGGGATTGGGTCAGTTTGGTGTCTCTGTTGTGGTTCAATTAGTTATTTTTAAAGGCATCTGCTGAACTGTGGCTTCCAGGGGACATTTCTGACATTACCTATATTTTTAATCCTAACGTGTGTCACGTGGCGAAACTTTATGGACACTAATAAACAAACAGGCCCCGAACTATGTCTCGGCATCAAAGCAGCACTATTCTTTTCCTGCTTTCCCAGCCCCCTGCACCTTCCCCGGTGCCGCCAGCGAAGGCAGGAATCTTTCTTGGCCGCCCATGCTCCCCGCGCCGCGGCGCAGGCTGAGCCCCCCACGTGCAGCCATGGCGGGCCCTGCGGCAGGCTCCTGCCCCTCGGGACTCAGGCTGCCCCGTGACGGGGACGCGGCCCGAGGGGCGCGGGCGAAGCACCTCGGAGCCCCAGCTCCTGGGCTGCGGCCCCTCAGTCTCCTGCCGGCTGCCCGCGGCAGGGGCGGGAGGAGCAGCCCCGGCAGGACCCTCGGACACGGCCCCCAGCTCGGCCAGCGGACCCGCTCCTGGGGCCTGGAAGGGGAGAAGGTCAGCGCTCACCCCGGGAACCCGCTGCTTCCTCGGCGGGGGGAGCAGCGTCCTGTGGGCAGCAGAGTCCAGAGTCCACCAGCATTTCTCCATCCCCTGCCCCGAGACCTTCAAGTAACCCGCAGACAGCCTTTCTAACCGAGGACACTGCACACGTGTTTGTGGTCAGCACGTGCCCTTTCTCTACCCTGGGTCATTTCTGATGGCTTCAAATGATAATGTGTAGCAGAGAAATAATAAACCTGAAAAAAGTCAGTAGGGAAACAGCCCCAGCAATCCAGAGCTGGGCCTGTTTATGGAGGGGGATGAAGGGCACTGACACACAACACACCCAGAGTCCCACTGAAGCCAGCGTGACCACACGCAAAGAAGGTTCACCAGGTGCAAGCCTGCAAAGCCAATAAAAGGAGGGACCTGACACAGAGCCCTGCTCTGGGAGGAAGGCTTTTTCCCATCATTTCTTCCAGGTGTGGAGCCAATTAGCAGCCATTTGCAGAATGGCCATCTTAGAGCTGCTGGCTGCATCTTCTTCCAAACTGTGAGTATCAGCTATATTTTTTCATCTTTCGGAGCAAGTTTATAATTAGGCTGGAATTCTTCAGGAAGAGGCAAAGGCCGTGCTGGTTTGGGTTAGATTGTTTTGTTAAATCTCAAGAAAAACTGTTCTTCCTTAAAAAATGAGTGTTGGCTTCCAGAGAAATGGCTTAAGACCTTTCCCCTTTCCAGTATGCAGTCTTGTGCATTTCTAAACTTGAATTTCTTTTCTATTTAAATATTTAAAGCTTGTCTTTCCTTTTGGTTTCATGAAACTTGAACTGACCTGGAGAGATGGCGCGTGCCGCAGGCTGCGGGAGCAGAAGCCAGGTTAGCCCTGGCTGTACGGGCCTCGGCCGTACGGACACTTACGGTGTGCGCGGGCGGAAACTCAGCAGCCCAGGAAGGTTTGTCAGGCAAGTGTTAGAAGGAGAAGGCTGGTGTCCCAAGGAATTTTGGATGGTTGTTAGTCTCTACACAAGGCAGAGCAAGAAACCTCAGTAGGTGAATTAGGTAAGGTAAAGTCAGTTTGAGAAGTTGGCTGCCTTTTCCCTGCTACACCATTGTTTGTTTGGTTCCTGCTTGAATTGCCTTTGAGTAGTGATGCTTCTGGGTGTCCATGGCCAAATCATTCAACTCTTCAGATATGTATTTTTCATTTTATTTTTTAAAATGTCTTTCGACTTCAGCAGTGTTCCTCCTATATTTCATCTGGGTGAAAGAGCCACACCTGGCTCTTTAAATAACAAGAAGCCAGATGAGCTATGTGTATATGTATTTATGGGTAGCACGAGATAGCTATTTCTCTGTTGTGCTGTGCAAAGCAAGCTGAGGAAGGTGGTTCTTCGCGCAGCCTATCGTTACACTGTGAAAAGTGTTACCACGGGTTGTGATGAGAGCTGGGAGGGAAGGACTTCACTAACGGCTGCTGGACACAGAAACCACCCGTGCCTCGGGAAACTCCTTGGCCGTGGGGTGTCAGAGGAGCATCCATGGGGTGCACTGCTCTGCTTCGGGCATTTGCTCCTGGCCAGCGTCAGAGTCTTTGTTGGCCAACTCTTGCTTTGACCTCTTGTGATTGCTTTTATGGTTTCCATTAGCTCATCACAGATTTTTAGGTGGAAAGTTTTCCTGCAAACTTTGCATCACTAAAGATGCAGAGCAGGAGAGAGAAGTAAGAATATTGCTACTGCTGAGAGTAATGTCCTCCCCGTGTCTGGCTGGAGGACAGACCTGGGAACGCGGTGAGGCCGCCTTCCCGCCTCGGTGTTGCCCGTGCCACGATGCGTGGTTAGAGCCGTCCATGCGGCCGCGAGAGCGTCCTCGGGGCGGGAGGGGAGAGTGGGCGATGCCACCGGAGCTGGATGCCTCTGCCGGGGGCTGACACGCCGGCCCGGGCTTGCGTGCCCCTGAAAATGGTGCAGTGGTGAAGGCTCCGGACACGAATTCATTACGAGGTGGGTTTTTTTGCCGAAAATAAACCTGAAAGGATTAAAGGGGCAATTCTGCACTCTTCTGGTAAAACGCACCACCCCTCGTGTTGTTGATGGTTGGGTATATGTTGGTTAAGTCACCAAAACCCTAGAAAACACGAAAGCACTTCATGTAACCAAACAGGACACCAGATACAGGCCTCTTTCTGTATTCACAGAACTATTTTGGAAGAAGGAATTTTATGATTTAAAGGAAAATATATATGTATCAAGATACAGATTATTTTTTCTTATCATAACACCAAAAGGAAACTAGTGCAACTTTTGGCAAATTAGAAACAGGTTTGAGTATTAGACTTTACATTGATGGTACTCGGGTATTAATCCATTAAAGTAATCAAAAGAGCTTAAATAAGAATCTGAAGGCTGCAATATATATGTCAATGAACAAGCTGTAAAACTTCCTGAAAAGGTGATTTCAAAGCCATATTGCCCAAGCTTGGCAAATTGCATATTTAATTATTTTGTCAGTCCCTCTTTCTACTCTAATCTTTTGGTGAAATACCTTTAGACATATGAAATCAGTTAAGATAATTAGGGTATGATGGAATTAGGTGTTACCTGATTTTTAAGAAAGATACCATCCTCTGCCTTGGTATAAAATGTGTGCAGACCCCAAAAGCTAGACTGTATTGTAATGTTTTCTTTTCTATAAAGATCAAAGGTCTCCAGCCCCTTTCAAGATGTTTGCAGAATTTGTTTCCTAATTATCCCACATTTACTTATTTGTGTGCTGGGACATCAGAGTTAACTCTTTGATTGTAAAGATGAGATGGGACCTTCATCCAGATGACTGCAGGCCAGCAAAAGCCTTGCATCTCTAAATTGTTTTTTAGATTACCTGGCTTCTCTAATTCTAACGTTCTGGTGCAGTTTAAGGCATGGCAGATGAGGTGTTGTGTTTGCTTTATTTTAATACCCCAGTCCTCTACAGCAAAGATTTGTTTTTCCTCAGTAAGAGTTTACACCTTCATTAATATCCTTTACAAGTTTACATACTCTTCGTAAGCAATAGTAAACTATTTAGTCTTTGATTTGTCTGGGAGTTGGAACTGTTTTCACCAAACCTTTATGATCTTTCCATGATGTGGTGCCTGAGTTTCTTCAGGAGAAATTTCTATAAAAGTTTTGAAATTAGAATTTTTTGGCTCACTTCATTGACTTTATTTTCCCCCAACCAAGAGAGATATAAAAGACTGACAGGACACACCAGAAATGTGAAAACAGGCTGTAAGGTTTGCAGTTTCAGTTGTGAAGTTACAAAAATAAAGTTGATTAGAATAGCATGAAATCTATAAAATAAAAAGTAAAAAGTTTATAGGGGAAGTCTAATATGAAACATTTTTAAACAATGTGTTTTATTTACTTTTTATACATTTCCTTTCTCATATTCTTTTGAACTTTTTTGAATCTTCTCATATGTTTCCTAATTACATTTGCCTCTACGACTCCTGTCTCTATTTTTTCCGTAGTACTGGGGGGGGTGTGACTGTTTTTCTTGGTTTGTTTGTTTGTTTTTTTTTTTTCTTTGAAAAATCAAGATGCTACGTCAAGCTTTTCTGAGGGAATATTTGAAACGGCAACACCGGGATTCAGAAATCGCAGCGCTCGGGGCAGCCATGTGAGCTGCAGGCTTGAGATAACAAGCGAAGGAAGCGCGCCCGTCTGCTTAGAGCTCCGACGGGCAAAGCCTGAGACCTGGCAGCATCTATAAATCCTCTCTCTTTGAAGATGATCATTCCTACTATTTGACCCCTTTAAAAAGCAGCTCGGTCAGAGCCGCAGGAAATGCGAGTTGCTGCTCTCAGCCCCGTCCCGCTCGGCGCAGCCGCCACCGCCGACCCCCGGGGCCTCTGCCCTTCGCTCCGCGCGGAGCCGGGCTGGGGGTTTCCAGAGGGGAAACCCTGGCACCCCCCTGCCCGCGGTGCTCCTGGGGAGCTGCTCTCGCTGGGGCTCCAGGCAGGAGAGGGCTTCCCTGCAGGAGGGGCTCCGGTGGCCCACGCCGCGGGCATGCGCGGTGCCCGCTGGGGATGCTCGCCCTGCGCCCGTGGGGAACACGGCCCCCGGCACGGTGCACCCTCGGGGTGCCGCCAGGAGCTGCTCAGGTGGAAAGAAATACCTGTTTTGGGGGGGAAAACTGCTCACATGCTGCCTATGTATAAGCTTTTTTCCTCTTACTAAGTCCTACCGGCCTATTTGTGGTCCAACGCACCACGCTGTGCCTCCGCACAGGACACCGCTCAAGCCGAGCAGGGCTCGCTCCAAGCCTGGGAGGAAGAGGAGGGCTGTGAGCTCCACCGCTCACTGGCTCTTGTCCGGGGGGGACGGGGGTCCCTGTCCATGTCACTGTCTCTCATTGTGCGTGACCGCGGCCCTGGCAGCCGTTCTTGCCTCTCTCCCATCTAGGCTGGGGACAGCAGGGTCCCCCCAGCACCCCCTGCTCCACCACGCAGCCCCACCAACACCCATCCTCTCCCAGGGCGGGCTGGGACCGCCGGCACAGGGAGGGACATCTTGGCTGCCCCTTCCCCAGCCCTGTCACCAACACTGGCAGGTTTTCCTGGCTAAACGCCCCAAAAAGCCGGCTCTTGTTGGCTCTCCCCACTCGGCCCGGCGCAGCCGGAGCGGCGGGGCAGCCCTGGCCCGGGTGGACGGGAGCGGTGCCCTGCCCGCGGTGGGGTGCGGAGGGAACAGCCCTCGCGCCCGGCAGCGCCTCGTGCTCCTTCCCACGGCCCCGGCCCCAGCACCACCCGCTGCAGGAGACCCCCAAAGCCTCTCGGCATCCCCGCAGCGTCCCCCGTCTGCTCTCCCACAACACCCCCCGCGCTGCCTCCGCAGCCCGGTGCAGTATTTTCTAATGAGCCCCCGTCGATGCCGCGCGTATAATTCATCAGCCTCCTCGGGCATGTGGTGTTCGCAGGGGTCAGAGCCGAGGGCCTGGCTCTAGCAGAGCCCTCTGTGTGCGCACAGCCCCTTCGGGCTTAATGGGGCTGCGTACGAGTGACTTATGTGTTTAAATGCTTTCCTGATTTTTGCAGTGCTATTTATTTCTTTGCCATCTTAGCTCAGGTGTGAGGTTACTTATTGTTTCTTTTTTCTCTGCCTTTCAAATTCAGGGAGATTTTCTTCAGAATTCACCATTTCAGTCTTTGCTCTTAAATTTTTTTTTTTGTTCAGTTCTTTTTTTTCCTACTATTTGTTATTTATTCACATAGGATTCTAAATTTGTCTCTTTCACTCACTT
The DNA here is from genome assembly GCA_030449065.1 of Oceanodroma leucorhoa. Lineage (NCBI taxonomy): Eukaryota > Metazoa > Chordata > Aves > Procellariiformes > Oceanodroma > Oceanodroma leucorhoa. Next base: position 589,396 of record JASVER010000075.1, on the reverse strand, counting down.
TGATAGGAATAGTTTTCTTATAAATCAGTAATGAGTAAGTCTACCTTCCCCCAGCTTCAAGAAGTCAGGATTCATTTTAGTATATTCATTTGTTGTTATTATTGACTTCAATAACATCACAGCTGAGTTTTTAAATTTTGTACCCAGTTCAGGAAGGTGCCGGTGAAAAGTAAATTTTTTTTTTTTTTTTTTAAACACACACCTAAAATACTTCTCAGATTCTTACAGACTTTTGCTGAGCTTAAATGCTTCAGTCATTAATAAGTATTTCAGGTGATGCTTTGGACTATGAAGTGTATGTCTGGGCTAGTCAAAACATTTAAGTTCTTAATCTTGCATGTAGTTACAGTTTTCAAAAATGCCCAAATTTGAAATGAAAAAGCATGTTAGGTGTTTTAGTGATAGTCCTGTAAAAGGTCAAAAGTCTCTCCTACGCACTTGGGTAAAAGTTTTAACTAACCTTGGATTTTTAAGGGCCGCAGGAGCTTTTTCAAAAGCTTGCCCTATGTTTCACCAAGGGGTGCGTCGAGTGCCTGTGCCACTGCCCTGAGCAGGCTGCTCCTGGTGCCCTGCGGCGAGGGGAGCCTGGGCGCTTTCAGACCAAGGCATTTGATCCAATCTCATCTCAAAGATTTCTAACCTGAGCTACTCGAGATCTCCAGAACCATTTATTTGGCTTCTAGCTGCAATTTTGCCTTGCTATCTCTTCATTGGGAAGTTGTATTTAGAAAGAAAAAAAAAAAAAAGGAGGGAGAGGAAGGAAACATGCAGAGGTTTTACTGAAGAATTTGTGTAAGTTCTGGACTTTGTAACTAGACTTAGAAATTCCTCAAAGATACAAACTCTGTAGTATTGCCTCAAATGGTGACACAGAACATTAACTCCCTGGTTTTCCATGAATGTTGTCCTTTAGACATACCTACCGCATTCCCCTAGGAAAGGAGGGGGAGCAATTCTTTGCTCACAGGTATTGCAAGTGGTCTGACAGAACACGGAGAATTGGCAAAGCAATTGCTTGAACAACAGAGAGCTTCAACTTATGTATACGATGCTGCTCCTAGATGGGGATTCTCTTGAAACGCAGAGTTTTCATTCCCATTAATTACCGTGACTAGCAAAATAGCCCTCTTCAATAAGCATCCATGGAAAACCATAGATACATCTTTGTTCAAATGGTTTTTAAAAAGTAATGTCTAAAAATCAAACACTTAAGGCAAAGCTATCCTCACTGAAATAAGGTATGTTATTACTGGTAAGAATTATGTTAAACTTTCTTTATAGTTAAATCTAAACAGATTAATAAAATATATTAATTCCATGAAGAGTCTTACACAGATAACTTCCTACAAAAGAAAAGGAAAATCTGCCATGCATTATTTTCCCTATCCCTTAGTGTGTTTAATTGATTGCAATTTATGCTGCGATTTTAGCCAAAGCAGCAATAAATATATTTGAATATATATTAAATTCACCTAGCATTTATTTGTTAAGCTGGCTAAACACAACTGTAAAAATCCAAGCATTTACCTTGCTGTGATTAGAGGCAGCAGACGCCCTAGAAGGGGAGGCTCGGTGGTGTGTCTATGTGCAGTGGAGAAGCAGCCCGTGGAGGATTAGGGTGTGTTAAGTCTCTCTTCAGACAGGTGCACAAACACTTCCCCCTTTTAGGTGCTACCTGCTCTTTACTGGACGTTTATTGCAAGTCAATGCAATTTCACAAAGCACCTGCATGCAATAAAAACCTATTACATGTGTGAGGCCTTAAGGAAATTAACGGTTCCTCCCTAGGGATGCATATTTTGTTAAGATGTTTATTACAGATGAAGTGGTCCTGGGGTAAAACATTAACAAGTTGTAGAGTGATAAAAGGAATTTTATCATTTCTCAGTGACATAAATAGGAAGAAACCTTTAACTAAATCTATAAAATTCCTGTTTCCTAATGAATTTGCTTTAACTATTTATTAACTGGATGAACTTGTTCAGGCCACAATTTGTTTTTCTTCTTCCTCACGCCCTCCCCTTCCCCTCTGCACCCCCAAAAACCCAAGGAGAAGCAGTCCAGGGTATTGTCTGTTAACTGATGTGAGCTCTGGTACCCAGAAAAGAAACCTTATCTCAGCCTCAGTTTTTAAAAAAATCATTAATTTTCCCTTGTGAGTTTAAGGCAGAGCGATAAAACTCAGCTCACTCTTGTAATACTGATTTTAGAATTAAACACAACCTTAAAATTCTGTCTTACTATAATAATGCTAACTCATACCACTTAAATTACATTTTATATTTTAGGGTTCATTCCAACAATTTATTTTTGGTTACCATTACAAATGCAAATTCTTTTTTTAACACCGTATTAGCCGAGTTTGCTGTGCACCATTATTAGAGATGAAAGCATAGAATACTGGCTTTGGACTAAGAATGCTCAATCTAATTGAATTATATGAATGTAGTTAAATGTCTACTTCAGAAAGGCTATATTCACTTTCAAGATTAGTTACTCCAAGAGTTAATGGGCTATTTAAACAACATAGTCCAAGAGCCAAACACAGGTGGGCTGTGTTAATAACTTTATTTAAACTGTTTTTTCCCCTTTTGAGAGGCACAAGCCATCCATTAATGCATTCATTAGAGTTTATGGCATAGTTCTGCTTTTCTCCTAATGACACTATCCAGACTCAAACTTGCTCAGCTAATTTAGCCCAGCTGCCCTTTGCCTCTCAGCAACAGGTCTCTTGTTCTTCGGTCATACATGCTGAAGTGTCATGATGATTAGTTTTTGGTCATTGCTGCTCTTTGCAATATTGTTTTGTGTATTCTCTGCATCAGAATTTACTTCTCCTTCAGATTTTTTGCTGAAAAGTTTGCATGAAGCAGCCGTTGGAAAGGGCATAGCAGCACAGAGGCATCACCACGCTTGCTGCAGCCCTTGCATTCCAATGTGATTGAACATAGTCGTTTATTACTTTACTCTGACCAAACAAGCTCACAGGTTTTAATATCCAGCTCTGCTGAAGGTATTTGTGGCAGTTCCTCGCAACTGTGGCATCTAAGCTTTGCCTTGACTTTTCAGTTTTAAATCTGATCCAAAAATGCCTTTTACTGATGTCATTACAGTTGTAAAATACATAACTGAGGACAGAAGTGCCTGTTTCTTCCAGTAGCTACAATGGAGGTAACCTGTATGTGTTTAGTAATGAATTCCCCAGGTACTAATGAACATCACAATGAATAAGAATGACCAATGCGTCACTCCAATATTAACAGCCAGGCGGGATTAGACTCTGCACCGTCAGCTGCTGACATTTGCAGGGTTTATTTTGGAATATTTTATCAGTTTGGGTTTGCATGTCTGATGTTCCTGGGAGTTCTGTGTTAGCTGTTGGCTTCCAGTCTGAAATGCCACCTCTGCCTTGTACAAACAGTGAGAGTTATCTTGACCATTATGAGATACTGGACTAGCCCCGGTCTGGCTCAGGGGGGATCATGGTGCCACTGAACTCAGATGACCACAGGGATGAGCGTTCGTAGATGCTTACTAACGGATGTATTTGCAGGGAGTAACGGCTTAGAACATTTCCGTACCTAGAGATAAGTAACATAACTTTAGTGGGAGTACAGTATGCTGCAGATATAACATGTATTTCTACTTCCTCCTGTATCAACTGTATGAATAATTTCTACTGATTCCCACTGCAGAATCTCTACACTTGCAAGGCATTTCCCTTCATTAATCTGTAAAGTGGCATGTGCGCTTCTGACACCATGTAAACAATAATAGTTATATACGTGGCTTCTTAGATCGCTTTATGCAGTTCCTGGTCCTGAGTGCTGCTGCTGGGCGGGTTCTGCCCGGTCGCTGCTGCACTTTGCAGGTTCAGCTTGGCACCTGCAGCTGGGGCTGTGCGGGCTGGAGGTGAGCTCTGGCTAGATAGACATCTAGATGGACATCTTGTTAACCCACCGCCTCGGAGGCGTTAAGCTTTCTTAAGGTTCATCTGACCTTGTGTATCGTTGCCCTGTGTCACAGGCAGCACGCGGCTCCTTCCCAAAGCAGAAGTGCTCTTTGGCTGTGCAGTAGTGTCCCAAGAGGAAGAGGGACAGCTTCATACACCTTGGTGACACTGTGCCGGGCTCAGGGCTGGGCTGCCCCGGGGTGGGCAGGGCTTCACAGGATGGCAGCCACCCAAAAGGAGAAAGAGCGCGAACCGGACTGGTGCCCCAAACTGGCCCAGTGCACAGACGGCACTGGGACATGTGCAAGGTGTTGTCTAGGACCACTGCACAAGGGAAGGATGCTAACACTTGTGCTTAGTGGATGAGGAAGGGAGGAGACTTTGTTCATGTCTGACTTTGTTCATGATAACTAAAGCTAAAGGCCCATGTGGAAGAGCAGAGACCAGAGAAATGTGTGCCAGGTCCCCTTGAGTCCTCTGTTTGGTGCTCGCCAACCTCTGTCCATCTGTTATTGCAACAAACAGCTCTTCTGAGACAGGTGGGTGAGGGCCTGAATGCCAAGGATCTCCTGCCGCGAGCAAGTTTAAGTGGCTGGTGGAAAGAGGCCTGCACAGAGCAGGGGAGGGAAGGAAAGGTGGCATCAAAGAACATCATGAACCTCAAGAGCTGCATGCTGGTGTTCCCATCTGTGTCCACCCATTTCCAGGAAGCCTCATACCCAGGGATCAAGGTTGTGCCAGCTGTGCTAAATGCAAAATAAATGGCAGGGTATTTTATTTTTCTCATTCCTTTGTCCACCCCTAGAGAGATAGGAATATTTTCACGTGTGGCGAGAGGTGATCTGGGCCCAAGACCCAGCAGTGAGTCAGAGTGCTAAGGCAGATAAGTAATCCACCACAACACGCTCCCCAAGAAGAGCTGCTCGGGTGCAGGCTCCGTAGCCCAGCAGTCTGTGTGAGCCGAGTGGCGAAGCAGGACAGACGTCCCTCGCACAGGGGCGTTCCTGCTCTGCACTGCTGGCAGAGTGCGAGCTCCCGCGCAGGGCGTCCATCCCTACCGACCCCAGCGGGCCAGGACCCCCGCGCTGCTTGGTGCATCGATGGACCTCCTGCATCCAGACGGTTATCCAGCACTGACCACAGCTGGGCCATGGTGGAACCTGTGGGAGCCTAAAGCCCTCCTGTAAATTGTGTGCTGATTCCTAACGTGATACAGGGTGATGCTCTGTGTGGTAACACACATCTTACAGCTCATTAGAGGGCTGCTTCTGAGACTGCGAAAGCAATGAAGGGAGGAGAGAGGCAAGGTTTGAACATGCATAAATCTCCCTACATGCTGCTCACGTATCACAACCTGTAAACTTGATAGGGAAGGAAACTTTACCTTAAACACAAATCAGTTGAACATTTTCCATACCTCTTTATTTTGGGTGATCTTAGTTTTGTCTTTGATTTAACATGGTTTTTACTTTTTATTCTGGAGAATTATTTTGTGCTGCTTGTAACTCATTCACAATCCCTTTTCATCCTTTGTCCTGGGGCTCCGTCTGCCCGGAGGAATTGCCCGCACGAGTGGCAGGTGTGTGAAGGGAAAGATTTGGGTACAGAAAAGGCAACTTTATTTCACCTTTCTGTAGGAGCTAAAGGCAGGGCAGAAATTTTCCTGCTGTGCAAAATTTTATCATGAATTTGTGCTGGTGGCCGGCCGATGCAGTCGTGCGGGAGGGGGACGGCCGGGGGGACCCCGCAGCCTGCGCCCACCCGGCCCCCCCGCCGGGGAGCGGTGCCACCCTCCGGGGCAGGCGGGGCTGGCTCCGGGGAGGCCGGTGCCGTCCTTGCCGGGCCCCCCCGCCCCGGGCCCCACGCGGGCCGGCCCCGGAACGGCCGCTAGGTGTCAGGGCCGGGACGGCGGAGGGGCGCGGGGGGGCGGCGGGAGGCGGCAGCCGCACCGGGAGGAGGAGCCGCTCGCCGGGGTGAGCTGCGGGCGCGCCCCGGGGCCCTGCCCGGGACCCGGCGCCCCCCGGGGAGACACGGGGGCTCTGGCGGGGGGAGCCGCACCTACCGCCAGCCCGGGGACCAGCCCCGCCCTGCTGCCGCAGGGAGCTGCCCCGCGGGACCCAGCTGCGAGCCCAGAGGAGAGAAAGCCCCCAGGAGCGTGGGCGCTGCCAGCGCCCCGCTCTCTGACAGCCTGAGGCGGGTGGTTCAGGATTGCGTGGAAATGCAGCCTGGCTCTGCCAGCGATTTGGGATGAGATGTCCCTTCGTTCAAGGGTAAGAGCGTGTACCCTGCTAGGAGCCGGCGGGGCCTCGGGCACCTCCTGCCCGGCGTGGTAGGCACCTACCAGGCCAGGCGCTTGTGAGACACGGCTGCAGCCGGCTAGAGGAACCCCTGCAGCCATGCTTCCATTGCAGGGCGGGAGCCGGCGCTGTAGCTGTCGCGATAGCCTCCTGTAATGAATGCAGTGCACCCCGGCCACGACGAGAGCACATCCCCTGGTGATCTGGCATCCACGAGTTCTTCTACAATGTGCTCTCTGTAATTTCTGCTAGGCAGAAGTTTGAAGATGTTTTCCCCTTTCAGTACTTTGGTGTGAACTGCATTATTACTCCAAGGAGCTTGTCTGGCATGAGGAACAGAGAGTCGTGTTGCTGATGCTGCTATGATGCAAACCATCTGAAAGCAATTGCAGCACAAGTCAGGTTTTGTCACCCTGCCCAGTTAATGAGTTTATCCATGTGCTGGGATCCCTATTTCCAGCAATGAGAGAGAGACGGTATAGTTTTGCTGCCTTTCAAAACCGCTGTGTGTTGTGCCAGGACGGATGATGCTGCCAGCTGGAGGGTACAGGTGAGAGGTATGAAGTTACCAAGCCATAGTGGTCAAGCCCTTAATGACAGCTCAAGCAGTTGCTTCTAAAGCTGCCTTTACAAAGCAGTGCAAGTACTCTTCAAAATCAGAAATTATTTCATAATTAGCATCAGGGACAGACGTTCAGCTTGAATCATTGCTTCATCGTGCAGCTTTCCCTGCAGCCGGAGAGGGCAAACAAATGTCCTGAGTGACCCACTTAGCTGGGGCGGCGGGCCCAAGTTGTCTGTCTGCCATTGCACTGGGCTGTGAGTATCCCTCCTCACCAGCCCTGTCTGTGCTGCAAAGTTTAACTGTAGTCCATTGTAACACTTGCAGAATGAACTCCAGCAGGTCAGAGATAGAAATAAAAAATAAATACTGTGGCGGGTTGCTTGCTTTCTTCAGCTGCGAGGCAGTGTGGTCTAGAGCAGAGGCAGTTGGCACTGGAGGGTCTGTTGCTCACTGAATTCTGCTTGTAAATGTTTGTTATCCCCAGATCAAAGAGTGTATGAGGTCAAAACATTGTTATTTACTGTTGCCATTATGCTATGTTAATATTTAGTGTATTTACTGGCACAGCTGAATGCACGTGCTGGCGAGCTGGCTTGGCGGGAGCGCTGGGTGGTAGGAGGGAGGTCGCTACCAGCAGCCAGCACCTCTCTGCTGCCCGGTGCCTGCCAGTGCTCAGGCCTGCTGCTGGAGAAGGGGAGGGAATGAACACAGCATGAGGCTTGGTAGGATCACAGACCGATTTGTGCCTTTTTAAAATGTTTATGAATGAAATTCAGTGCTGCACTTTGCTAGACGTTCTGCAGACAGTCATGTCCTCATATTAATCAATATTGCTGAGGTCAGACGTGCTGTCTGGTATGCTTGCCTGGCAGTGGGCCTGCCTGCTCCCCCTTGCTCGCATGGCTGCTCTACTGCCTGTTGGCTTCCAGGAGGGAACAGGCAAGTTCTCCAGTGCAGGACACCAGCATTCAGTGACTCTAGGAGTCTGATGAGGTTTCCAGCAGTGAGAAATGAGCAGCCAGGCGAGGTCACCTTAGAAAGCACTCATGTCCTGTCCTGCTGCTGGAACTTACCTGTTTCCTGAGCCTCTTGCTTGCTTACAGCCAGGTACCACTCTCTCCACAGCAAGAAGACGGGGGCATTGGGGGTGCCCTGACCACAGGGGTCAGTAGTAGCAGAGTGGAGTAGGAGGCAGCAAGAGAGCAGCAACCCCAAGGAAAAGCGCAAGGTAGATGAACGAGCGTGATGCATTTCACACCACTTCGCCTCCTCTGCAGAGCCTCTGTGTTACTAACCTTGTGCCTAAACCAACTGCATTCTCCGTGCAGCTATTCAGAGCAGCAAGCCCCATCCCTTTTTGCGCCAGACACCTCTGTCTTCACCGCAAAGTAGCGAGGAATGTCACACTCTGAAGGGTGGAGGTGAAATCACGGAAGCCCCTGTGAAGTGAATCCGAGCAGCAGAGCAGAGGAACAATATTAAGGCATTAAATAAAGTGCACTCTGTCCCACTGCAGCTGGGAGTGCAGAACTGAGCACTCGGGGCGGGGGGTCTGCTCTGGCTTTAGCCCAGCAAACGTGCCCACTGCCGGTACAGCCGCATGGTACGGGGCTGCGCCGGAGCTCGGGCGCGGGGCAGGGAGCAGCAGGCAGGACTGGGATTCTCTTGCTTGTGGGCATTTATCTCGGCAGCAGATGTAAAGACAACTTGGAGTGTACTGCAGGAGTGCAAGGAGTCCTGTGGCAGCACTGTTTGAGGAAAAAGCATTGAATGACAATTATAGATGATTATATATGTATATATATTTTTTTTTTAGCCTCTGTGCAAGAATCGCATGTTGCAGGCTATGAGTATCATTATGAGGGATTACCGGTAATCCCTTTCCCTTTTTCATGGCTTCTTCATTTGATGACTTTTGGCAAACTTCTTTATGTAGGCACATGAGTTCCCTATGTTTTCTGCAATACTCTAATGATGAATTAACACTCTCAGCAGCTTTGAATGTGAAACCTCACTCTGCAGAAAGGGGAGTTGGGTCCAACAGGCACCTACAATATATCTGGATGAATTGGAGCAGGATGTTGAAATTGTAACATCTTGTGACCCTAACGCTTTCATCTGCAGTAGCAGTGAAAGAGTTAATGCATTAGTTAAAAAGATTTTTAGCATGGGTCTGAACTGAGGCTGACAATCCATTATTCATAACTCCTCAGAAACCTGTAGCCTAATTCTTTTCTCTTTCTTTCGTGATTTACAGAATATTACAACAACTGTAAGCACTTTGCAGTTGGGTTTTTATTGCATACTCCAAAGTGAAGAATTATGATTCGGGATTCACAATGAGCAAATGTGTTCTGGTGTTTGTACATCCTTTTCATCTTCTCTGCCCCCGTCTATAGCTTGCCCCTGCTCACAGCGGGGAACTTCTGCTGTCTGTGGGAGCGAGCACTGCTGAAGCAGCTCTGCCGTTGTGCTTGTGAGAGGTGACACACCGCAGGCCCATCTGCAGCAGGAGGTGTTGCCCTCCGCCCACAGCAAGCCAGCGCTGGGCACGGATGGAAGCCCCTCGCGCGTCCCTGCCAGCAGGCGGGTCGGCTCGCAGGAGCTCTCAGCAGTGCTGGGGCGACCGGGAAGCGCTACGGCGGGTCCGGCGCGGGGGTTTCCGCAGTTGTATCCATTTTGCCCTTGCACCAGACCCTGAACACCAGGTGTGAGCCTCGAGTGTGGCCACCACTTGAGTTGTTTGAGGTAAAAGTCCTGTTCTCATCACCTTCTCAGGCACAGGCCGCTGGGAAGAACAAATTTTGGGACTGGTTGGAAACCAAAAAGCTCCCTCTCCTGCAGCAGCCTGCACTGGGGCATGCTGCCAGCATTCTGCCCTGCGCCGGTGTCTGACAGAGCAGCTGCTCGCTTCTGCTCTGATCAGCTCCTCGAAGAAAATAATTGGCAAGAAAGTTACTGCAGTTACAATTCAGAAACGCCTCCCTCCAAGGGGGTTTGCAGGCACATTTGAGGACTACTGTGGCAAACGTAGTTAAGGGGTGGTCCATCATCCAAAAAGCATTTGGGTGCCTTTGCTGCAGCTCTCCTTGGCTCTGGAAGGACAACTGCAACAAGAGATAATTTTTCATTATGGACAAGAGAATTATGAGGTACAAACGAGTGCGCACAAGAAGATTAATAAATTACTCGGGATTAGCTTCAGTGATGGGTAGATCTGCTGTGTGCAGCGTTAGCCTGGCAGGACAGGCAGGATCCTGCGCAGTGTTTGTCACAGATCAGAAACACTAGCCCTTTTGACAGATGCCACGTAGATCTTCATTTCCAAATTCACCCATCTGAGAAACATCTGTGTGCTTAGGCTGGCAAATCTCAAGGAATGCTCTGCCAAGCAGTCTGCTTCCGCTTTTATAGCTCTGTAATCCTCGCTTGGGACTCCTCCTCTGAAAAGAACAGAAGTGTATGCAGCTCTTCAGGAAAACTGCGTAGGTCCAGGAGAAGTCTGCGAGGAAAAGATTCATGGCATGATCAAAAAGCACCCAGGCCTTTTACAGACGGGGCTCAATAGGTGCTTTAAGCAGTTATAAATAACAGCAAGGAGGAGGGGAACAGATTAAAGAGCCAAGTGCTGAGGTCTGCGCCGCGCTAGACCAGGCACAGCCACGAGGTTTGCTCGCTGCTCTTGCACAGCAAGATGGCCCCGGCGTCTCGGCAGGGTCGCGCACACGCAGGAGCATCACCCAGCACCAGAGGACGATGCGGGCTGTGTAGCTGTCCCTGTTTGTCACGCCAAATCAGAGGGCTTCAGGGCTCGGCTTAGGCATCTGATGTTCAGAGACTGTGTGATTTTCCCTGGAAATCCATCACAAAGTGAGCTCCCTTGCAGAATTTTCAGAGGTTTGCTGATCCCACGTATGACACAAGTGCTTTGCAAACAGAGCTGTTAGTAAGTGTCTGGCCTCTGGATTGTTAGCGTGGCCTGCAAAAGTAAACGCTCACCTGAAGTACTGAAACCATGGGGAATTCTGTCTTGTGTGTTAAATCCTGGTTCCAGCTAGCCCAGTTAACTCAGCCCAGTTTGTAACGTCCCAAGGCAGAACATCCCACTGTCAAGACCTTTGAAGTTCTGAGGCTCTGCTGGTGGGATACACGTGCCTGTACCCCACTACACAGTCATCTGCACTGTTTGCAAATTGCTGTTTTATTATTTTGGGGAGAAATGTCCCTGCTTCTTCTGCTGATAAGTAGAGGGAAAGGTAAGGGACAGAGAAAATGGGAGCAAAGAAACAGTGTGGGAAAGTTACACTCGCTTACTATGCAGCTTCGGTCTGTTCAGGATATCCTCAAGGAAGGTCCATGTGGATACAGCACAGATGCTTCTCTCATTGGTTTTGTATCAGTTTGATTCAGTTTTCTTCAGCAACATTTATGCCACTGAGAGGTTAGACTCAGACCCCCTCCTGCCAGCACGACGACCATACAGATACGCTCTGAAAAATTTCACAGGGGCATTAAGTGTCTAACACAGTTTTGTTTTTAATCCGTTTCTATTTCATTTCTTCCCTGTGTGCTTTTCCTTTGCCATTAAACTGCTCCAAGGAACGCACTTCAGCTTTACACAGCTTCCCTCTGACCCTGGCCTGCCAGACCCCCTAGCCGAAATCTGGTTTTCCCTGCAGCTTGGCGGGGAGCAGCGTTCTCACCGGGGAGCACGCACCCCGACGGCACTGGGAGCCACCAGCCTGCCTCCGAGCCGGGCTTCTCCTGTCGGAAGCGAATGCATGCGCGTCCTGGCAAGCTCTGCTGCTGCAGCGCTCGCTGCCTGCGGAGTCTGGGACAGCAATGCAGGGGGTTAAATTGTTTCTGGCTGTGCCCAGTCTCAGTAATACTGTAAATGATTCAAAAAGCTAAAAGCACAGTGAGTGCCACCACAGGGCAGCCAGCAGCATTTGGGGAACACCAGGAGAGGTGGCAGGAGGCTTTGTCCCGAGCACACGTGCTGGGAGTGACCTTGGGCCCATGCAGGGGAAGAGATGTAAATGGAGGGAGGGCTCGCTCCTCCACTGCTCAGCTGTGAGAAAAGCACAGAGACAGTAAAGAAACACGATGGAAAGGAAGAGGAGGGCTGTAGCCAGACAGACCGAGCCGAGCTGCTTCCTGACCGTTCTGGTAATGGCATTCTGCGTGCAGGAGGGATATGGAGATCTCGGCAGCTGTTTCATTAACGCTAGAAGCACCCGTCCATGGAGGTACCGCAGTCCTTACTGATGCGAGGGGCTTGGGGAGAACAGCTGTCTCTGACTGCAGCTGGGTGCGGCATGAAGAATGTACCCCTCTGCAAAGCTGCACCTGCTGCGCTTCTCACACAAAACCCCGCTTCCAGGCAGGAAAGCACCTGATGGGCCGATAGATCCTTTGCCAGAAACTCTTGTTTGTCCCAAAGTGGCAGGCGAGCGAGGGGAGCGGGACCAGGGGAGCTGCAGCCTGCGAGGCTCCGTGGGGGGGAGGCAGCGGCACAGACCGCTCAGCGACGTGGGGTGCGCGCAGCGACGTGGGGTGCGCGCAGCAGTCCCCGGCAGACCAAGGGGGGACAGCCGAGTGGGGACTGCGGCGGTACCTGCTGTGAGCTTCTCGGTAAGCTGCTTTGCAGTGAGCTGCTTTGCCATGGCAGACTGGTCTAGATCCACGCTCCAGCCATTAGCGCCAAGGCAGTGACCTGCCCGCTGCAGTGCGGGGGGCCGGAGCAAGGCAGGGCTGCCGAACAGGGGGAGAGGGGGGCAGCTGGGTGCACAGGGAACAGGACTCCTTTCTCCAATGCAGGGGCGATTCCCCGTGCATCCGTCCTCACGTATAATGAAAGGTAGTTGCACAAACGGAGAGGGAACTGAACCCACAAGACAAGCATTGAGTTTCCGTCGGGGCTTTTTGTTAGAAAGGTAATTATGCAGCTCTGCAGGATGCACAAGTAAAGACAAACATGTCAGCATAACACCCAGCAGCAGCCTCGATGTGTGTAAGCAAACTGTGTGTGCGTGAAGGGTACAGGTGGGGGAGATGGAGGCTTTGCCATGCTTGCCAGGGGAGGGAGTTATTTAACCGCAGGCACGTTTTCCAGGCTGCCTCTAATTTTGGTACATAGCGTTTTGGGAGTCCAAAAGATCTTCTTGGACCGTAATTCCCAATGATGCTAGCAGCACCGCAGCCATTGTGCAGGAGCGCCAAGACAGCTGCTGGACTGGGGGCATTTGCAGTTTCCAAAGAGCAGGGGCAGCTCTCGACACCCACCTCTCCTGCAGCAGTGGGTCTCCGGCTCTGGGAGCGAGTGCTGACCCCCTGCCTGTCCAGCCCCTCCGGCCGCGGCGCAGCCCCTCCGGCAGCGTGGCGCAGCCCCAGGGAGCCGCAGGGATGGTGCTTGTGCGGAGGGTGCGGGCCCGCGGGGAAGAGGTGCGAGCGAAGGCGCAGGTATCGCTTGCCGTGTGCTCCGGAGCAGATCTGTGACCGTTCCCCGTGTCCCCGCTTTTCTCCCGCGCCTTCACAGCCTGCGGGTGAATTCCCTCAATACCGCGTCTCTTCCTGTGTCTTTCTGCGTGTGTGCCTCCCCCCTTTTTGGAGTCACCGGCTCCTGTGCTAGTTATAAAACAAGGCCCGTTTCCCCAGGGGATTTTGAATTTGGAGCAATTCTGGGAAGTCTCTGGATTTTCCATACACAATCTGCAGCAGTCACTGTGGGGTTTTTTATGCTTTTGTTTTTTGTTTTATTTTGAGAGAAACCTTTGGAGAAGTATTAATAGCCTAGGGGCTGCCCCAATTTTTTCCACTTGTGCAGGCAAAAGAATATTGATGGGGAGGGGCAGAGACACCCACAGCACCCTCAGGGCTAAAGATCTTTCATAGGAAATTGTTGTTTTCAGACAGATGAAAGCAGATCCCTTTCATTTTTTGTAAGTGCATGCAAGGGAAAAAAAAAAAGGCGCTGTTCAGGTGTGCTAATGTTATCCCCTTGGATTCAGGCTCTGTCTTGGTGGAGCTTGCTCTCAACTAGTCTAGAATGAGATGTTAAAAAAGAATAGCAAAAGTGTGCTTTTCTTTTTTTTTAAAGTATCCCCTGAAAATGGGTCCCAGCAGGTTGACGGCACAGCAAGGCTTTCGGCTGTCCCAGCAGGGAGAGGCGAGGACGCAGCGGCAGGCTGTGGTGGGGTCCCGCACCTCTGATGGAGAGTGGCTGCGTGGCTGCGGTTGACCCGGTGCTGCCACGGTGCAGCTGGCCGGGGCTGCGGCCCCTCGCCCACCCTCCCGCCCCGGCAGCCTTTGGCCTGGGCTGCTTTGCCACGGCACTGGGGAAACCTCACCTAATCCCCTGCCCACATCTGTGCATCTACTGTATGTTCTTTTTTTCCCCCTCTTGCCAACAAGGAAGGCAGTGTGTTTTCTTAACATTTTGAGGGCATGATTTATAAACAACCATTAATGCGCCTTTTAACCTCTTTTTTCATTGTTTAAATTTCAAATTTTTTGGATGCAAACTCCTTAAATCAGTTCAATATGCTCTGAAGGGCTTTGCTAGAATTCGAGTTGAATTGCTTCCAAATGGAAACACTTACAACGCAAAAAAAAGCACGTCAGTGATTTTAATTGACTCTCCACTGTGCGTGTACTCTTAAATAATTGAAGTGTTTCCAATACTTATAGATGCCTCGATTTGGCAGGGATTTGGGTATAGGCAGAATATAGAAGTATTATACCTAGGGCTTCACAAGGGATTTGCTCTGGATTTAATTGGGATTCCTGTAAAGCTATGCAGAACTTTGGCAATGAAACTGGAAACCAGGTGAGCTCTTGGTGAACCTGTGTGAGTTTTGGTACAACCTGAGTGGCTTTGAGGTTTTGGATGGAAACCAGGCAAAATTCAGTGATTTCACCTGATCCTTCTTTTCAATTTTGGGGTTTATTTTTAGCTTGATACACAAAACCAAATCTGAGGGCTCTGGATTTCCCTGTTTGGGGGCCTTTTTGAATGAGGCAGGTTCAAAACCGGTCATTTGAGGATTTGGGCTATTCCTCCCTGGCAGACCTGTGGTGTTCTCTGCTGGCTCGAGCAGGGTTGGCTTCTGCACTAAGTCACAACAGGCTGGTGATGTATTTCTTCACTGTCATATGCCAGCTCAATGCAAGCTTGAGCTCTGGTTGTGAACAAGAAAAAAGTCATCAAGAGAATGGAAAATTCACACCTAAACACCATAAAACTGCAAGATTTGCTCTCATGAAGTTTTACTGAAGTGAATTCCTCTTAATCCATCTAATATAAAATTTCATAGGTGTGATTTTTACAGTTGCGATACTACTGGAATAAGACAGACAAGGTGTCTTGTACAAAAGCTGCTTTCCTGGGCAATAAAGGTGCCCATCTGGCGCTATCTCAGCAGGATAGGTGTCTGCTCTCCTTGTCTGGGCTGGCCGGGCTGCTGCCCCTTCCCTCTCCTTTCTGCAGAGGCACCTTCCCCCGCCCCCCGCGCAGAAGGACCCTTCCCCAGGGCGCGGGGGGCTCTGCTGCCGCCCCTGCCCCGCTGTCGGTGGATGCCCCCCCTATGCACGCACAGCTCGGCCGTGCCCACGGAGAGCTGGAGGGTATCCGGGGTGGGGAGACCGCCCGGCTGCTGGAGCGGGATGGGGTGCAGCGGAGGAGGTTTTGGGGGGCGGATGGCTCCCCGGCCCCACTCGGGGCAGCCGGCTGCTCCGGGGCACGGGAGGAGAGGGCAGACCCTGTGCGCCGGCCAGGGAACACCCAGCGAGGGCTTCATGTGCCGGCTCCCTACTACTAAACGGGCTTTTCACCCTCTTTCCATCCTGTGACATTGCCAGGTGTGGGATTGTCATCACTGCTGAGGACTCCAGGGACCGCGCTGGTGCGTGTGGAGGGTGGCAGGGCTCAGAGACCACTCAGGCAGGAGAGGATGCTCAATAGCAGAGGATGCTTTGTGCTTAGAATAAAACCACTTCAGATGATTGTTCAGCCAAAAAAACCCATCTAACCATTTGCCGTAATAAAGTCAGTTGGTTTGGTTTTGGGTTTTTTTTAAGGGCATCATGTTACATTCAAGTAATTTTGTGTAGAAATATAAATTTTGTCATAGGGCTTTATTACTATAAAATTTGTATTAAGAATTAATCTCTCATTTTAAAGTAAGTAGAAAACCTTCATTTTTCCACTGTATTTTTACTTGTTTTTTTCTTCTTGAATTCTTAGCAGGGGAAGAGAAACTTAGAGCCCTCCTTCCACTTCCTTTTTCTGTCTCATTTCTTTCATTTTTCTCTGAGGAAAACTAGGGGGGGGGGAATAATTTTTCTGTTGTTTGCTTGCTTTTAAAAATTAGAGGAAATAGCAGCTACTCTTGCATCTATTTTCTCTTCTTTAAGGCTATTTCACTAGAGTGGAAAGGGAGAATTGTAAATGTGAGACGGATGCATGAAAAGGCAAAACATAAATGCAGCGTTTTTAAGCAATGCTAGTTGTTTATTTCACTTACATGATATTTTTGTTACACTTAACACTTAATGTTTTTGTTAAAATTGGAACATTTTCTTTCAGTAACTTTAATATAATGATACAATGTTTTAACAACAAAGAAAAAAAACCACCAAACTAATAAAGCAAAGTTTCAACAACTTCTACCTGACACGCAGAGCTAGGAGACCAAATACACCACATGCACTGAAATAAGACAAAGCTGGAATAAAGCGTTCATCTTTAGTAATAAGAGTAATTAAGCTTTTTGGCAGATAACCAAAGACAGGGCAAACACTGCCTTCTCTGGATGAGGCACAGGTTCACCTTAACGCAAGCTTTACTTATCCGGATCAATGCAGAAATCAGCAACAGCAAAAGCTCAAACTAGATTGTCCAAATCATCTTTTCTGAGCATAAAACATACGAAAATGTAGAGGCTTGGGTTTTTTCTTTTTTCTTCTGCACACTAAAAATTCCTCTGTCAGACTTTAACGTATGAATCTTCATAGACTTAGCTTCGTTGTTCATGTTTGAACCCCAACTAAACTTCACAAAATCCACTTTCTTATAAGACAGGATGGGTTCTCCTGTTCCTTGGCTCGGCTCGCAGAAGCTGCCCTGCTGCCGTGGGGGTGCGGAGTGGCCCCGCTCGGGGTGGGGGGGCTGGAGAAAAGGGCAGTTTTCAGCTACGCGTCCAAACCCGGGCGGCTGCGGCGAGCCCGGGGCGGCGGAGCGGGGCCTGGGGTGGGGGGGAGCGTTCGGCCTCGCATCAGGGCAGCCACGCGGGGCCAGAGCAGAGTCACCTGCACTTTGCTGGTAGCTTAAGCGTTTCGGTTCCATACCAGCAGGATGTGAAATGTGTCTCGCTTTTTTTCTGCTTGTGTTTATTAGATATTCCTCTGACCTTTCTTATTTTCCCCAAAGAAGGAAGCTGTGGTTTAGTAGTACAAACACTGCGAGCACGCGAAAGAAACGCCAAAAACATTCAAAACACACGTATGATCCCGTGTTAGCTTAGGCTGGGTTTGAAACACGTCAGGATGCTGCTCAGGGCAGTATCTGGGCCTACGTGTAATCTTCTCGAGTTTTACTCCCGCACGCTACGTTTAATGAAAACCTCCCGAAGCCCTCGTGGCCCGCGCTCCACGTGGCAGACGGGCCCGCGGGGGGGACGCGCCCCCTCGGGGGTCTCCTCGCAAAGCCCGGCTCCTCGCTGCTGTGGGGAGCAGGGGTGTCAGCCCCGGGCACGGGGCCGTCACTGTGCTCCCTCACGAAACCGCCGCTCGGCCGGTGTTGGGGTGACGGGTGAGGCCTGGCTGGAAATCCCAGTGCTGGGTCCGTCCTGGGGGCCGCCCTCTTCCCCTCTGCACCGTAACGCACCAAGGGCGTGGGGCAGCCCTGTGGGCGTCCTGGCTTTCTCGTCACTCCATTTTTGCTCCTTCATCAGCACTGGAGACAGGGGCAGACCAAGCCCAGCTGCAGGTGCTGGAGTTTGCCCAAACGATGTTGCCAATTCTGTGATAATTGGCCAGGTTCGTGATGCCTCATTTACCGCTATCAGGAGAGCAGCTAGAGCTCTTTGATCAGAGCGGGGGCACCTAGTGTGGTTGAGTAAAACCGAGGGGAAAAAGGGGTTGAGGCCCCAGGCCAGGCAGCAAAGAGGGCACAGCCGGGGCACAGCTCCTGCTTCGAGGTTGGCGAGGCAGCGGCCGAGCTGCTGGGGCAGGGTGCTGTCCGAGGCCACGGGGCAGGGTGCTGCCGGGCCGGGGGCAGGGTGCTGCCGGGCGGGGGGCAGGCAGGCCCTACGCTGGTGAGGAGCGGGCGGTGGGTCGCAGCCTGCGCTGCCCGCACAGCATCCCTGGAGCCAGAGTGCGAATCTGTCCCCATGCTGAAATCAGGTGTGTGAGATCTCATGGGAAGGAATTAGCCCTTCACGTTACACCTGACACTGTAAAATAGCATTAAAACTGCAGCGTACTGCCCACTTTTTCATGGGCATGGCTAAAAGTTTTCAGGATTCACAGAGGCACTGAATTACTGATGTAAAGTAGATGATCTCTGAGGATCTGACATATGCTTCTATGTTTAGATGAGGAAGCAAAAGAAGTCAGAGGTTATTTTCAGGACATTTAAATTCTTAAGATGCGAAAATTATCCACAGAGTTAAGTAGTTAGGAAGTAAATGTTACTTTCAAGCTTCATTATGAGCAAATATAGTTCTAGGCTAGATTGCAGTTTGTTACTGACAACAGTGGCCATGTCAGTTTTTCCTGCAATAAGAGTGGAAGCCCGAATCAGTATTAGAAGGAACCCAACAGAAAAATTTTGTGTGTGTCATTCTTTCATTTAAAAAGGCTGCTTTTATTTTATGGTATCTGTTCCTTTGATTTGAAAAACCTCAGATGTGAAATCCAGATTTGAGGCCAAATTCTGCCTGTCTCAACTATTTAATATCACATTTTTTTCAATAGGTTTCTAGTATGGATGAAATAAGCAAAGTTTGGCTTCTAAAGCGTGTTTACTACACAAAACCATACAATCCACAATGGCATGGTAATTTCCCTCTCATCTTACTGCAACGCATCTCACAATCTGGGTTTAGCATCCCACAACTAGACCATATGTTCAGATTTCAAACAGATTCACCAGTGCCATCAGAACCCAAATGACCAGGCAGCAGAGGGATTTGGCCCACCATAAGAGTAAAACGTTTCTTTCTTGGATGCAAAACGTGTCTGTTATTTTGACAGCATGTAATATCTATTTCTGAAATATGTGTTGTCTGCATAATGGCATGCATACTACACTGCATGAAACAAAAGCATCCTATAAATTCTTCCATCATTCCTTGCTAGAAAGGAGACGGCACTAGGTATGCTATACCATAGCAAAACATACACATGTATATTTTCCAGACCAAAGTCCAAAACATCACCTGCTCCTGCAGCAGTTAGTTCATTAGATTTCATGGCGCATTGGCACAAGTTGTTCAATCTTTTCATGTCCGCAAGGAGTCCGCAAACCAAACAATCAGAAAAGCATGTGGGCAGAGAAGCTCATCCCCTGGCATGCAAACTATGCACACAGGAGGAAGATGCAGAGGAAAAAGAAAAAAGCTGGAATTTCCAGTGACTGCAAGTCATGCCGCCCAGAGCACGTCTCGCAGGATGAGTGGTCTAATGAAGCACAGAGCACGCAGCCTCGCTTTCTGGGGCTCAGACAGTAACCCTGTCCTCTTAGCCAAACATTGGCTGCACATCATCATCTGAGGCTACATCATCAGGCGTCCAAGGCAGAAAAAACTGGGAGGTTTGCTCCTTTTATTTCCTGTTGTTCCCTGTGACTTTGTGCATTTCCTCTCTCCCCAGCCTCAAGGTCGGATCCTAACGAGGTCTAGGGTGGCTAAAGGGCACAGTTCAGTCAGGTTGAGGCAGCATCAACCAAACTAGTTAAAGATGCTAACCTCTCTGCAGTCTGGCAAGACAAACTGCAGACAAATAAAGACAAACTTTCTTTCAAGCCTTGGAAGGGAATCGCATTTGAAGCCTGCGAATATCCTGCAGGCGTGTGCGTGGCAGGCGGCTGCGTTTTTGCGAGCCTCCCACCCCCGCCGGAGGGACCCCCGTGGTCCTGAGCTGTCCCTGGCAGGGTGGAAAGAAAGCAGCAGAGGGGCAGCCCAAAGCTTTTGCTGTCCCGGCTGCCAGTCATGCCCTCAGTGATTCGCCTGTTCCCTGTTACTGCCTGCTGTACCGAGTAGCTTTTTCCTAGAACTTAATTGCCTTCATCCTTCCTCTTGTGCCCTGAGCTTCGAGAACAGAGGAACAGTCTGAATTTAGCCAGGAATTAATAGATACTAAAGCATCTCTGCTCTAGCTGTTGACATGTTTCCAACCTGGAATAATTAGGAAATATCAAGCATCTTGGAAAGCAGTTGACTCCCATTAGATTTCCAGCCTGATCTCCGAGCCAAAGGAATCAGATAAGACGTGGTGATGTTGGGGAATGCTTATACAAACCAGACTCGCCCTTCTTGCATGCTGTATACATGAATGCATTACAAGCACCAATCTTTCAGTAGACATCTCAATAAGTAGCCTCCAATGTATAAAATAATTAAATCCTCTTCATCTCCCCGTTAAATCCTTGCTGTGTTTTTCTCCTTTGTTCTATTACCTCTCTTCCTGAGCTGTCTCACTGACACTGGTAGGATTTCTGCGTGATTATAGACCCTCGTGCACACGTGGTAGGACTGGCTGCACACGTGTGACCGTCTCCTCCGTGTCCCCATGTCGTGGCCCTGCTCTGACTTTGCGTAGGTGCTGGCTAACTCTGGGCGAGAGGCCAAGGGGTGGCAGTACGAGCTGTGACCCCAGCAGTCCCTGGGTGCTGAAAGACCCCAGGACTGTGCGCTGGGTGCTGTATCTGTGCTCTGTGTGCTGTATCCATGCGCTGCGTCAGCCCGTGAGCCTGTGGCGGTGGCAGGAGGCTGCTGAGCTGTTGCTGAGGTCATTTGCCAGGTTCTGGATAAGGCTGGTGGCCAGCACACACCACAGATGCTCAGCTGCAAGAAGCCCCTTGCTTGGTTCTTGTTAAATGGTGGGACCTGTTATGCAGTCTTGGTACAAGGCTGGATACTCGGAGCAGGGTGGAGTGGGTTACGGGTTACGGCTAAAGCACCCCGAGCTCGGGCCAGTCTCCTCTTCCTCGCGTCTGTGCAGCCCAAGACACAGAAGTGCAGAGGCGGGTTTGGTCTCTCCCCAGGTCAGCTGCAGGCTACCTGGAGGTAGCCTGTCATGGTTCTCACACCTTTCAGGTTGTGACAAGAAGTACAAGTGTTTTGAGGTTTCTCTCTGTGTCACACATATAAGACATTTGCGTCATGTAATTAATTGTCCCCACGGTGCAAATATCCAGGAGGAAATAAATAGTTTTAAAGGTGCATAACGTCTGGGAAGCATGCACTGTGCTCTGATCTCTGGAGAGCAGCTTGATTTCCTGAATGCATTTTGAACCTACCACTTCTGACGGATCTCGGTGTTTCTCCAAGCCATTTGCCCATCAGTTACAGAACCCACTTCAAGCCTGAAATAAGGTTACCAATGTTTTCTAGTATTTTTTTATTAACCACCTCCACCATCTTGTAATTTAAAGCACCTGTCCATTTAAATTTTCCTTCTGACCTACTAAATAACCCTGTATGATACATACAATGAAACTAATGGCTTTTGGATGATGTTGTTGAAAACTAGCTTATGAAAAGTGAGTTGAAAGAACCACACTGCAGGAAATCCTTTTCATACCCCCTGGAAAACTGAGCTGGAACACCTTTCTGGTTCAATGTACGGGGCTGAATTCTTAAACAGTTATCACTCACTTTGCACTTGAAAAATGAGGACTGTCTTGTGATTTCTCGGCGTTGTCGGTGTCACTGTGCAGCCCTTCCTGTGGCATGTTGTGAGAAATGCCAGAGGCTTTGCACGCCCAGGTGCATGGCGAAACCAAGAGCAATTGCCACTAAAGACAGAGCTGTGCAAAGAGACTATCTGCTGCCTTCTGCTTCACTTACTCTTATTCTTACACAAATAGAAAGCCTTGGTTTTTTTCAAGGAGTAACGGGTGGATTTTCTTCCAGCTAGAGCAAGAGCAGCTCTGTGCTTTTACTCCAATTACTGCTTTAGTATCTGCGAATCCTTGAAGCACAAGCTTGGCGAGTCCACGAGAAGGGTGCAGGCAGTGCGGGGCGCTGGGTGACACGGCACGTTGGTGTGGTGCTCCGGGTATTTTTAAAGGAGGTTTCCGGGGGGCTCCTGAAGCTGGGAATGCCAGCGCCAGCACAGACCCGTCCAGGAGCCCCCTCCGCGGGAGCGAGCAGAGAGCACAGGCGGGCCGGGCGTGCTGCCTGCGCCCCGGGCAGCGTGGCTCGGACCCGGCTCCCCGCAGCAGCAGGGGCCGGCGCGGACGGTGGCGAGGCCCTCGGTTTCTCAAAGCGCTCTGCTCAATGGGGCGGCCGTGTCAGCCCTGGCTGTGAGTGACGGGGCTTTGCAGGCTCGTCCCCTTGCAGGTGTCACTGCACAGGGGACAGAAGCCCTGGAAGCAGCCCGTCCCCGGAGCAGCTGGGTATTGCCGAGAGTTAGGAGTGCTAACGCTGCTGCAGTGGCTCCCCGGGGTGCAGCACGGCCCGGCGCTGCTGCGGGGGCAGGTGGTGACAGCCTCACCGGTGACCGCTTCACAGGGGCAGAAGTCCCGTACAGCTACAGACAGAGGGGAAAGTCCTCGCTTTCAGAACGAAGTGTGCAAATAAACTGCTACCAACACAGAGCGACGCAAGCTTTTTGCCGCTGTCAGGCAGCTACCCGCCGGGCTCTGCTGCAGCTTCCCCGCAGCAGCAGCAGCAGCAGCAGTCGGCTCTGAGCGCGTGAATCGCAGCGGGTGCCTCCCTGGTGGGAGCTGCAGCAGGACCTCCGTCGGTTGTCATCTGCACAGGGCTGCTCAGGCACTGCAGAAAGTGCTGGCTCTTGTTAACGGGAGACAAGTACAAGCACGAGAAGGGACTTGTTTACAGAATGCTTTCTCTTCATTTTCTGTAATTGGACGTCACATTTGTAACAGAGCTGTTAGAAATAAGTAATGCCAGAAGTGGGTTTTTTGCGAAAGATTTTTTTTAAACTAATTTCATTATGGAAAGTGTCAGTTCTGATTAGATTTTTACGATTTCCTTTAGAAAAAAGTTCTAAAACTTTTGATGTTGTTGCATTTGGATTTAAAGTGTCTTTTTAATTAATAATTTAGTGTGAGAAAAAATAATGGATTTATGCTGAAATTACCCTAATGAAGATTTTCTTCTTTTTGAATTGAAAAAAATGTTTTGCCTGAATTCTACCTGATTCTAAGTGCTATCCAGGATCTTTGCTATAAAACAGCCCAGAATAGATTAAGACTTTACAGGCAAGTCATATAGTTCAGATGTAATCTGACTCTTTTATTTTATATACCTTTAGAAAAACTTTCACAGTGGGATTTTTCATTTATTCATGGTTTTTGTAGGGAAAATTGGATATGGGGAGAAGTAGAGATTTGATTTCTTCTGATCCTGAGGAGTTTTACTTGGACGGGTAACCACACTGTATGCGTTTCATTGAATTGGCCGCACCACATTTAATTTCATTTTCCTATTTGGCCGCTTGTCTTTGCCGCCAGCCCCCGTCAGAGCCGCATCGAGAGCGGGCTGGTCAGCGCGGGCGCGATGCCCTCCCTGCCCGCCGGCACCACGGGCGCGCTCCCCCGGGCCAGGGCACGCAGGAGTCCCCGCGGGACGGGCGCTGTGCGGGCGCCGGGGGGCTGGTGTGGGGCAAAGCCGGTGCCCGCCGGGAGCGGCGCAGACGGGAGCGGAGCCGCAGCGGGGTGGCCGTGCCCTGGCGCTGCACCGGCCTACGCGGGAGAGCACGCTGCTCGTCCCGCAGCGCCTGCTGCGAAGGGCACGGGAGAAGCTGCTGTGTTAACTCTGAGTCGTGATTTTGAGCCTTTTGCCCGCTTCTGCCAGCGTGCTGAAAGGCGACCTCACGTGCACCGCCGGCAGCCCCGGGAGGGGCTGTGCCCGTGGCCTCTCGCCCGCTCTGCCGCCGTGTGCTACCAGCGGCCCTGAGCCAGCCTCGTGTTGCTTTGGGAGTCAGGGGATGCCAGCGTCTGATTTCTCTGGCAAGTCTGTCCCACGGACTTGCAGAGACAGTGGCTGTGTAACGTATGTTCACTGCCCGCAAATGAGCCCTGTAATAATTTGGCTGTGCGGATACCAGATAGCATCCGCTACCGCTGGATTAGCCCTCCGCAAGCTCAGGGACGGTCCCTGGCAGAGCGTCAGAGCCTAATGCCACTAGAGGGGCTGTGACAGCTGGGACAGAAAGATTACCAGTCACTCAAGATGAGGGAGGCCCTGGAGTCTGGGGTTTGGTTATATATTTAGAAGCTATTCTTAGTAACGGTGTAGGATAACACTATCCATAGTTAGTTACAGATTGAGGTTATGTGGTGCTCTGTGGTGTTGTCTGTGGATCATTAGTGACATCCACTTTTGAATTAAATGCAGCATGAAATACAAATAAATAAGCCAGACATTAAGTGACCGTACACAGTGCACCATGCAGGAAAACAGCTAGAAAGATGAAAGCCTGGACTAAAAACAATAATCATGAAAGCACAGAGACTAGCCAAAACAGACACCTCAAACAAATTCTCACAAGCAGATTCTCACACTCAAAGAGCGCTCACGGGGCCATAAGGAACACCCTGTTCAATACTGGGTAATGTTTGATGGGGTTTTCCCTTTTTAAGCAAGGTCTTTGAAACTCTGAGGGCTCCAGCACCAGCCTTCAGGTGCGTCTCGGGCTCCCCAGCTCGCCGTGCGTGCTGCCCACAGTGCGATAAAGCGGACCCCGGCACCCCGGAGTTTGGGGAACCACGGACAGGCTCGGGCGCCCGCGGACGGGCACCACTGCCGTCCTGGGCGCAGCGTCCGCCGGGGCCTGGCACCGGCAGGAGGAACGCGGGTTTCTGTGCTGTGGTCCCAGTAGAAATCTGCTCGAGTCTGGCAGAGCATCTCGTGCTCACGATGCCCAGTGTCAGAGGTGCCTGGCAGACGCCCACGTGCACAACTGAGGTCACGAAAGCAGGGAGTTTCTGGTTTTTCATGGGAAGCCACCTCTCCTGAAGGCCGGTTAGGCGTCGTTAGCTACATCCTGGCAAGGGCTTGCCACAGGCCTCTGAGATTTGTCATAGTGAGTAAGAAAAAGATAGTTCAAGAGGTAGGTAATGATGTGCGCTGAGAATTGGAGACTGCAGAGATAAAAGGCAACTAGTAGCAAAGCAAAAAGACTGACACCACTTAAAAGGGCAGGAGAAGTAAAATGGCTAGACACATCATAGCCTTAATAGGAAACACATGAGAGATGTTGATCAGAGAATGCTGGCAAACAGATGAGGTCTCTGAAAAAAGAAAAAAAAAGGAGGAAACAGAAAACAAGATGGAAAGATAAAATTTCAAAGCAAGCCCTAAATGGGTAGCAGTTCCAGCTAATAGGAAGACCTGTAGTGATTTTGCCAAGTAGTACACAGAGAAGCTGATGATCATTAACATCTTGATAAATTTATTATCAGACAATTCGGTCCTGTCAATGTCAATTCCTTCCAAGAGGCTAGAGGTGGTTTTGTAACATGAGTATAAGTAAGTGAATCCCTAAAACAAGCAATCCTCATTGTTTACATCTTCATATACTAAACATTCAGGAGTTAACAGTACAACAGGCGTGAGAGCAACTACCGCCAGAGTTGGGGCCTGCAGCTGTATCACCTTCCTTCGTCTTCTCCCAGCATCTCCTGTGTCCCACCACGGGATTGCCCACCGGCTCCGGGCACAGATGGGGAGTAACAGAGCAAGTCCCTGCTCCGCACCACAGCTTCCTACCTGCGGCACAGTTTCTAGGAAAAGCTCTTTTTAACATCCACCCTGTGGAAATGGACAAAGGCAGAGCGGCTCCAGCAGCAGGTTCAGCAGCAGTGAGCTGGAGGTGCATCCGTGGGCCCGGTACCGCTGCAGGGAGACGCCGGCAGGGCTCGGGGGCAGGTTCCTGCTGGGGAGACACTAGATATGTGTGCATGCCGCTGCTGGCAGGGGTCTATGGAGCACAAAATCTGCATCTCCGCAGGCCCAGCTCAGCAGGGAGGGGAGCCTCTCCCCACGCACAGAGCCACCGAGCCCCACGGAGAGAAGAAAAACTGAATTTCAACAGTCCTGTCTGCTCCTGCCACCACCTGGGGAGCTGCTCTTGCATTTCCCCCATCACTTTCTAAAGGATTTGCAGGCTCTAAAACCATGCTGAAGTTGTTCACAGGGCGGGGAGTCACTAACTCGCAAGTCACTGCCAGTAAGACACAAAAAAGGCACAGCAATGTCAGTGAGAGCTGAAGGGTTGAGTGCTGCACAGGAGGCACGCCTGCTGCACTGTGCTCTGCACACAGGATACGTCACGGCAAAGGCAGCGCTCCAGGGAGGATTCACTCTTTTGCTTTATGGAGCTTGATATACCTTGATTTTTTTTTAAGTTAATTATTCATGCCTCACACCATGTTTTGCAGCGAGTCTCTGCCACATTCTAAAACTAAAAATAATCTTCTTACATTTTTAATCAGGCTTCGTTATGAATGGCAGATGCTTGAAACCAAAGTGAAAATCATCATCAGTTGTATTTATTGGCTAAATTCCTGCTACACTCAAAGCTTGAGAAAAATCAAACACATTTGACAGCTGGTAGAATGAAAGGAAAGGATAAATCTTACCCTGACAACATACACCATATTTACCATGAGCTGTTAAACTCGAAGAAGCATCAGCCTTCACCCAGAATACCGTTACTGCTGTAATGGGGCCCTTAAATTACTGTGCAGTTATCAGGAGGAGGAGAGGTTTGCTCTGCGGATGCTGGGGTGCGCCCGGGCTCCTTGTTTGCGCGGTGCCGTTCCGTCCGGGTGCCGCAGCACGGGGGCACGGCTGCGCCCGCGGGGGTGGCGGGGCGGGCAGGGGTCTGCGTCTCTCGGCCTCCGGCAGAGCTGCGGCTGCCGCTGGGCGCTCTGGAGCAGCGCTCCCGGTCTCACCCGCCCGTTCCCAAGCAAGGCTGGCGACCCTGCGCCGACGGCATGGAGGTGTTGGGGACATGGAGAGCTCCTGAGCTTCTCGTTAGCTTCTCATTTTGCAGCAAGCTACTCTTGTTGTCTGTAGATAAATGCCTAGGAGGCTTCAAGACCAGAGATGTGTTGCCGTGCTTGTTCCAGCTCCCACATGTGCGAGACAGAAGCCACACGACGGTTCACAGTTGCGGAGCGAGGGCTGCAGCGGCTGAGCCGCGCGGCGGGGACGGGAGGGCGAGGGCAGCTGGGGCCGTGCCCGGGTGGCTGCAGCCCGGCGGTGCCGCGGGGCGGGGGACGCTGCAGCGCCCGGTCGGGGACAGCGTCCGACCCCTGCAGCCCTTCTGTAAACAAGGGATGATTGATATCTCTCAATCAGGGCAGCAAGATGATTTCCCAGTAATTTAAGTACAGAAAGATAAAGTTTCAGCTAACTTGTTAACCTGATTGGTGAGCACTAACTCCAGTGTCACATTTCACCCCCAAATAATTGGGGAATTATGATTTGCGTTCATTCCTTCTTCACCTGCAGGTCAGAGGTCCGCTGCATGTCCTACAGCATTTGAACAGCTGTTTTGAGGTAATGGTAATGCGTCGCGTACTTTGGAGTCGTTTGGGTAGGTTACATCATAGTGAGCGAACTTAGCAGGGTGACCCCTTCCATCCCACCTAGAGAGCACGGTGTAGCCTCTGTGGTTATTCCTGATCACAACTAGTTATGTGACTCTGTAAAACATTTGCTAACTTTCTGTTGATACATATTTTATGGGCTTGTATTGCTTGAAGACTGTCTGTCTGTGAAATACATTCCTAAAAAGAACACTGAATAAAAAAAATATGTCTGAAATAGAAATGCATGAGTTACAGAAAAATCCCATTTTACTACCAGAGGTTTGCAGATTATTATTTGGGTCTGTTTTCACTTGATTTCACACTATGCAGATTTATTAGGTTACAATTAAATATTGGGGTAAAATAATTCTGCAAATGAGTGATGTACTGTGTTTATAACACGATGCTCTGTATCTATAGCAATTAGTATGTTACAATTTAAGTATTATATTTAGCTTTCTACTGAATGTAATCAAACCCAAATTCCAGCATCTTTCACGAAATAAAATCTGTCTAAAAAGGGCAATAGAAGTGGCTAACCTTATCTAATTCAAAAATTAACTACAACCTTACACTAATAAGAAACAACCCCAGCTTTTCAAGGTAGAAAATATTTTATTTACCTAGAATATTAGCACTTCTGAGCTTTAGATAGAATTAGAAGATGCAATGCCACTAAAAACCTAGGAAAGTGCTTTACAAAAGGGCGTTATTTAGGTTTCGAGCGTGCAAGAGGCAGTGTGCCCCGAGAGATACGTATGCTGTGGTGTGATCTGTGTTCAGAGGACGTTATGGCAAGGATGGGCTTTCGTCTTTGATTTCCCGTCTGCATCGTCAAGCACGGACTGTTTCACCCTGGCCCAGTCTCCTCCCGCACCTCTGCCCCCCATCCCCCTGACCCATGGCAATGCCCGAGGTCCTTTGCCATGAGCCATTCATCTGTTGGCCTCAGCTCTCCCTGCCATCGGCACCTCTCAGTACCAGCTAGGAAAATACTTCACCCTCATTCCTGATGGTGTCAGGAGCCCTTTGCTTTGCAAAAGCACGTTCAGCAAAGCAGGGAGGAGAGTCTGTCCAGCAACTTGCAGCTCTGACGTTTAAGTTTATGGGTTAGCAAAGGAAATTGGTCTTTGTGTCCCTACCGTGACCAGCAGCGCTGTGTCCAGCAGCATCCTTCTTCCCAAAATCGCTTTCCTGTGGCTTAGGCCCTTTGCATCTTTGTCATATGAATTCCCCCACCAAATGATTTTTGATCCCCCGTTTCCTTCCCTCCACACTTGCACGGTGCTGGGGGAGCGACCTCCCTTCTGCACCAACTTGCCAGCCTGCTCTGTCGGCTCCCGCGTCCGCAGGGAGGGACGGGGCTCCCAGACCGGGGGTCGGCGCGGGTCGTGCAGCTGTGGCAGGATGCGTTATCGACTTAAAACCACCAGGAGAAGTTATCAGAAAACTCCGGCAGCTTTCTGAAGCCATCCGTTTTCCCACATCTTTGTCTTCCATATATATATGTGTTTCCCATATTACTCACTCGGTTCGCTTCTCAATCATATCTGAGCCTCTGCAATTACTGGCATGTTTTGCCGGGGTTTCCTGCTCAGATGACTCTTTTCTTTGTGAGGGGGAGCATAGAAATAATTTTTAAAGTCTGCAATTCAACTAAGCTTTTGCTTTTACCCCCATTGGGGTATAGGTGAAGAGTCACATGAGTTAGATTGACCCTAATTAAACACCAATATGGGTGAAGGTAGGCTGCCTCCTGATCCTGTAACTTCTGCTCAGGGGCAGTAACTTCATGCCTGACCCTTCCCTGTTCCTGCCGCTGCTTCCCTCCAGACCTGTGTGGCTCGAGGCCGTAGCTGGAAAAGGCAGAGGAGCTCTTTCTGGGCAGCGTGCAAAAAAGACGCTGCCCTGGTTGCTTCTAAATGCTTTGACTGGGGACTTCATCAACACTGTGGGTGCACAAATAAACAGCCTGTGCTGGAAACGGGCTTTTGCCAGCTGAAGGGAGACCAGATTGGCAGAGAGAAAAACTGTGTTTCCAAACTTCAAAGCACATTTTGCCAGCTACGAAGCCTGTGGAAGTCAGTGGCTAGGCGGTGTACCAGGGCGGGTGTGCGGCGTGCCCTCTGCCCGGGGGGCAGGCAGGGGCGCGGAGCGGTGCCGAGCGCAGGGTCCGCGTGGGCTGGGTGGGCCTGGGGAGCAGCGTCTCCCTGCCAGTCTCCTTTTGTTTGCAGAGTGGCGCTTTACACAGAGCCATAGTGTAGACAATGTGTAAACTGTTGGGAAAGAAGAAAATTATTTTGGGTTGAGCGCTTTGTCTGAACTTTGTCCTTTTCTCAAGCAAAAGAAAATATTATTTCACCCTTTAAAGAGCCACACATAATAAGAGGCAAAATGTCAAGACCAATGTTGATATAAACCCCCAAGGAAAACAAACATCTATGTGGCTTCTCCAAAAGGTCTCACTTCCTCACCCCTCTCCCCTAGTTTAAACAGATTTAGTAACTG
Source organism: Oceanodroma leucorhoa (assembly GCA_030449065.1). Lineage (NCBI taxonomy): Eukaryota > Metazoa > Chordata > Aves > Procellariiformes > Oceanodroma > Oceanodroma leucorhoa. The sequence goes on along the minus strand of JASVER010000075.1, from coordinate 559,283 downwards.
AGGAGGAAGGGGGGAGGGAGGGCTTCTCTGGTCGCTGCTGAAGGTCCTCTGCAGCGTCCTCGGTGTGAGGGTCCGGCCCTGCACGCAGCACCTGGCATGGTGCGTGTCTGGGGTGGTAAAATCTCCATCTCTTCCGAGAAAAGCTGGGTGCACAAGGCAGAGAGGGGAGCATGGGGTGGGATGAAGCCAAGACCCGTTTTACCACACAGGGCAACGCAGACTCTGCAACAGCAAGTGTCCTGTGCTGCTCAGGAGGACGAGTGCTGACAGGCGTGCACTGCTTGTACGGCGCTGCAGAACGTCCTGGGATGGCACGGGAGGCCTGCCTCGTCGGAGCGGGTGGGCACACTGAAATCGCAGGGCCTTACCTGTTTGGATCTGTTGGCTTTTTCGAAGAGTTACGTGGGGTTAGAGCTGTTGGCAACTGGCACTGAGGAATAAAAATTTGCTTATATGTAAAGTCATCCTATTCTTGTATTATCATTAGTAAGAGGTATAGTGAAGTCTGGGGTAACTCAGAAGGCGTGCTGCATGTTTACAGACCAAGTCAGCCTTCTGCTCCCACCACGTATCTTCACGGTTCCTGTTGGCCTCATCTTTCCCCTTGAGCTTGCACTCCTCAGCATCCTGATGCTGCAAAGGGCCTAGTTTTAAATGATACTTGTTCCAATACTGGGGACAGGTTCAAGCTGTTCCAAAGCCATTCAGCAGTTAGCCTGAAATATGAAATTCCCAATGACAATGCTGTTACCAGAAAGCACAGACACAGTAATTCCCACCCACAGCAGCAATAACTGTCACATGGTGCCATACAAAGTACAGAAATTAATAATTAAAAGCCTTGAACAGGCTTCGGAAGAGCTGTGTTATTATGTGCATCAGAAACAGGATAAATCACAAGCAATTCAGAAGTATATTCCCAGGTTCACTCATAACCATCATGGTATTTGGAGTCCCTTTGGGAGCATTAAACGACAGAGAGTCCGTATTATAAAAATAAACATGAACTTAAGTGGCAAAGATTCATTTAAACCAAAAGGGAAAAGACCTTACTACTTACACTATCAGTTCAACATAAGTAGAGCAAGTTTTACCTTGGAGTATACGTCCAGTGCTAGGAGGAGGGGACCACAGTGGAAGGAACTGTTTGACAATGTCTGCTTCTCCTTCAAGGTGTTTGCCCCAGTAATAACTATGGTTTTTCTAACTAAATTCTGCAAAATATGAGCCCTCAAAGTGCTGTTCTGAAGTGAAAATAAAAGGCAAAATGCAGCTGTTTGTCATCCCACCGCACTTTTATTCAGCCTTTTCTTTAATGAGTGACTGTGACTCCCCCACATATGATATTGGGGTTTTATCATAGGTGTCATGGGATTCAATATTGCCTTTAAAGCCCCAGCTCTGGGAGCCCTTGGGCTATATGAGACTCCTAGCGCTTACTTTAAAAGGTGAGATTCTAGTCCTCATGCTCACAGCTGAGAGCTGACAGTGTGACTCGTGGTACACCGAGAGCAGGAGGCAAACTCAACCATTATTTATTGATCTTAAAGGTTTTAAGCCACCTGAGTGGATTTTAACAGCCTGATTTTGAAGCTTTTTTCTGAATAAGGATTTCAGCATTTTGCCTAAAATGCTTGTTCGAGTTTAAATGATGACAGGCTTTTCCAATCTGACATTCCTTTTTTTCCTTTGGTAAAAAACAAGCTTAGAAGCAGGTAAAAACACTTTTTCCTTTGGTAAAAACAAGCTTAGAACATCCTGCAGCACAGAACAACAAAATAACGATAATCAAACACTACCACTAGACCAACTGTGAAATGCTATCACCCATCTGATCGGTTCGTGCTGGGAGGGGGACACAGCTTGGCTCGGTGGTTAGATTCTTAGCAAAATGGAGAAGGGACTCAGAAGAGCCAAGAGGCAGACAGAGTGCCAGCACTTGTGAAAGCAGACCTGATCCCAGCCCGGGAAAACTACCCAGGGCTTGAGCTAACAAGCCTTTCCCTGGCAAACCACCTCCTGACTCCAACCCACCCCATTCAGTGGGAACTCTGCCTGGGTGAGGGCTACCAGGTTTGGCCTCATATACACTCTTCGCTATTCCTGCCCACAAACACCGCCTTTTCTCAGATCTTAACTGCATCTTGCCTCTGATGTCGGCTCCTCCTTACAGGCTCCATTTCAATTAGCTCCCTAAATAAATACAATTCTGATGTGTGGTCTCATGGTGGGTTTTATTGAACTGGCTCCAAAATGCTTTTCACCAAGAAGCAGCTAACTTTCCTCTGGGTTATCGTACCCTGTAATTCACTTCACACTTCTGATGTAAAAACCCCGCGGGGTAAACATACACAAGCACTTGTCTTTCGCTTGATAGCAGTTTTTTTCTAATCTCTTGAAGAATTAACCTTAAAATTATTATTGATGGAAGACAGAGCATGTCTGGTATGTGTAGCACAGCTCTGCAACAATGTGCAATCTGCTGTAATATCAGTAGATGGAGCTAAGTGAGAAAAGAAAGATTTGAGTGTTTGACTGTTTCTCCCACGGTGCAGGTTTAGCTCTTGATTTGACCCGATTAGGAAAATATCTCTCATTTAGTTCCTGATGCTTTGAAAATAATATAGGGAATAGTTATGCGTAGCTCTGCCAGCACAATACCCGGTGGAAAACAGTGGCTTTTGGAAAAGTAAAGACTTGGAGGCAGTTTAGCCTGAGGGACAAAGTATGCAGGGGAAGGGAAAGAGGATAGCTGTATTATTTTTCTGGGAAGTGAGAGATGAGGAGAGTAATCTGTGAGCGTGGCAATAGGATTCTGAGCACTGGAATATTTATTCCTCTTCAGTGGGCCCTGGAAAGTTACTCAGCTGGGCATTAATTATCGTCAGCATCTCAGAGGATGCGCTCTTGATGTGACAAGCCTGGGAAGCAGATTCAGAGAGTAGGTGCAGCATCAGTGCCATCGTCCACTGTCACAGAGCTTCCCCAGAGAAGCTACCTTCTCGACAGCGATAGCAGGAGGTACGTGGAAGGTGAAATTCATCCTCTGTAGTGGACTTGCACAGGCTTGCTATGGGGACCTCCAGTTTGAACAAACTGAGGTTGATGAGTGGTAATACAACATTATCTAACCGTGGACCGCTCGATTCACCAAGCTGTGGAGTGCAGGCAGTGTGCTCAGCAAACCCCTGTTGCAAAAGGCTTAGGGTATAGGCACGTGGATCTGAAAACCCTTAATACTGCTTGCATCAGTAAAGACGCTCACATGCAAACTTATGCTGCAGAGTCATCCATCATTTTTGTCATATTTTGTGATGTCTGATAATTTTTTCCAACCTCATGATGGTGATTTTATTTGACTGTACCTTCTCAACAGCACTGTTGTTTTCACATATTGACCATGTGAAAACATCAGACAGGAACCCAGGAGGAGCCCCTCATACTGCTGTGCAAGGTGCAGTACAGAGAACACAAGGATTAAAAAGCAGGAAAAGTATGACTGAGCTCCAGGAATTATGAAGCCTTTTCTTTTGCTTCTTTCTGCTACAATATAACAGTAGTAGTCTGTGAGGGAAAAGGATTATAACTGCTAGAAAAAGAGGAAATTTGCTTTCTGCACACTGAATAAACTGTACATCAGTACCTGTTACACCAAATGAAAGGCCGCATCCCCACTGACAATCAGCCTACTTCATTAAAAAAGATGTTGGAACGGTAACATTTTGCCCAAGGCATATTCTAAAATACGTGCTATTTTGCTTACACCAAACCATCCTCATGTTTGTGGAAAAAAAGCTTCACCAGGAGAAACAGAAAACCTGTGGAAAAGACCTCAAGTGCTCACAAAAGCCTCTGTTTTCGGTGCGGGATAGCTGCTAAATGAACTGACGGTTTGCAGGGTTGTGGGGCTCAGGCCCCAGTGGCACCTCACGGGGCGGCCGAGCTGTCCCCCTCCCAGCCCAGGGCTGTCCTGCCTTGCGCTGCCGGGTCTGTGCCGCCGGCTCAGCGACCCCAGAGCTGGGGGGATTGCGGCAGGTGAATGCCCGGGTGGGAGCTCAGGTTTGCCCCCACCGCCCCGACGGCCTCGTGCCGGGCGGGATGTGTCTCGGCCGGGAGCCGGAGGATGGCTGGACAGGGCGAGGGCAGAGCAGAGCGGAGGACCATCAGCACCGAGTGCCTCCGAGCAGCCCACGGCAGTCTGTTTAAGGTACTGCTATTGGAGCTGAAATGGTAAAGGACAAAGGCGATAGTATTGAACCCTCCCTGCAATTCAAAGAAACAGAATATTTCTTTGTTTAATGTCTTTAATTATTTTTCACTCTTGCTGAATGTTGCTCTGTGCAGATGCTGTTTATTTTGGAAGTTGCTGCATTCTAGTGGTCAGCGAACACATCTCTGCATGTTTGCAAGTTCTCTTGAAAGTCGTGTGGTGAAAGATGATACAGAAAGGCAAGATGTAATTTAGTAGGGTTCTTTCTAGTCTTGCATTTGTTTTATTTTCAGCATCTGAAGTTTAAAACCTTACCAGGAATACTTCACATGTAAAGAATAGAGAAAGAAAAATAGCTTAACATTATTCCAAGCTTCTTTTGCTATTACCTGTCTTTCTCCCTTCCTGAGGCTGCATTGGGTGCGACAAGGCCAGCATCACTCCGCAGGTTGGAAGCTCAAGGGCAGAGTTTGACAGGCATGTCTCAATTCTCACACAACGCGCTTTCATACCTTTAGCATATGACCAATGGTACCCACAGATCTAAAAGAGATGAATCGGATGTTTTGAGGAGGTATAGAGCGTGCACAAGCTACGCAGCTTCATGAATTATAAAGCAACATTTGGGTGGATGCGTTGGGCCCTTTGGTTGCAGGCGTTCTGGGGGAGGAGGAGGAGTACGGCAGCGGGAGGATGCACGTGTGCTCTCTCTTCACGGATTCCCTGGGAAGGGCCGAGGCCTCGGTGCGGGTGGCTGAGAAGGGCTGGCCATGCCTCGCTCTTCTTGGTGCCTCTTCTCTGCATGCTGAGATCGTTGCAGAGACGGAAATCAATAAGTAAGATCTTTTCATGCAAATAGGTAACAATTCTGAAGATATTCTATTTCTCTAAAAGTATTCAGAAGGCGAATAAAAAGAGTAGAAGGGTGGTTTTAAAAAGCCCTCTGAAACTCCACCCTTTTTTGCAGTCCATTACTGCAAACAAATTATGCCTCAAATATGTCAGTCAATGCAACTGGCAAACAAACCGATGCTTTACAGTTGTAATTATCCAAATGTTCTACACTTAGCATATAAATATTAAATCCTCATAAATAATGTTGTCAGGTCTATTTGATTTCAGTTGTATTGTATTGTTGTTAAATTAAACAAACACTATATTTAAATTTATTCCCCTTGCAGTTCCATTGTTCAACTTCATTTTGATTTCTTTTAAAAGACAAAGAGAAAAGAACATCCATCCTATACAGCAGGCTACAGTCAAAATAAATGCACATCAAATAAGTTTATTTAAACAGACGTGCTTATAAAATGTTAACAAGACACCAAATAATTACAGGAAAAGGCTAAAGTCCAACTCTGTATGGAGTCCAAAGGTCTGAGTTGTATTTAAGACAGAGATCAAATAAAATATGCATTGACAGTATAACACCAAGTCTTCTATCATCAGTGATGCATCCATTTTTTCAAGGCCAATAAACTTTAATGTGCTAGTGGAGTTGTATCCAAATCACATAAAATGCCCTGCCATAGAACATGTAGAATAGACTAAAACGGGGTTTACAATGCAAAATATTATCCTATTACTTTTTTTTTTTTTCTTCCCACTTCCATTTTGACACAGCGGCTAAGTTGCTTACTACATTATGGTGCTTTAAATGTTAGTGTTTCTACTACAGAGGAAAAAACATCCTTCTTATTTGCAAACTAATTATCTTCGCTTACCTAAATCAGCCCACAGGTTATGCTGATCACTTTAGGTCCCACACAGGATTTCTCAGCAGGCAGCTGACAGACCATTTGCTCTCTCAATGTTCCTGTGAAGGTCTGTTACACGGGATGCCACCCCCAGCACAAGCAGGGAGAGGGTTGAGGTCTTGAGGAGTGGGTTACTGCAGGATTTAGGCTGCCTGTGCCGCCTTTCATCCCTGCGCATTGGTATTGCTGGTTGGTGTTGCTGGTTAGCAGTGCCAGGTCGTTCTGCTGTTTTCCTGTGCGTAGGGTACCCGAACGTTAGCTTGGTGGCAGCTTAAGGGCCAAAGAGCTTCTTTGCATTTAAGGTCTCTGGGCTCTAAATAAATGGCTTATTCTCTCTTTGCTTCCATTTCCTACTTATGGAAAGGGTTAGAACACTCTCCCCTTAGTAGAGCCTCCTTTAGCTGTCCTCTCCTGTGGTCTGCCAGATGCGGGTGCTGTACAGAGCCCGGCAGAGCGGTGTGTGCCCTTACCCGGTACAGAAGGGAGAGGGCCCTGGTGTCTCCCTGCTTGTGGGTGCGCAGGGACGCGAGGTGCCCGAGGCTGGAAGGGGACAGGGTGTCTCTGCTAAAGCCAGGAGGGCTCTGGCTTGTGCAGGCAGACTGCCCCGTGAATGCAGGCGCTAACGCTGGTTCTGGCTCCGTGGTCGGGGGGGTCTCTCTCCTCTCTTGGCCTGTGCTGAATCCGCATGGGATGCGCGGTGGAGAGAAGCTTGGCTTGTGCCTGGGTACAGGCACATCCCAAGCGATGCTTTACCTCTGAGGTTGAGAAAGTTCCTTCTTCTTCTGGCTGCAAAGAAAAACTTACAGATGTGACCAGAAGGTACCCTCTGCTTTAGCCAGTAGGAGTAAAAATAAAGGATGGTTTAAGATCCCATGCTTTTAAAATGCTCTTATGATATTTTTAAAGCTAAATGATGGATTTTGAAGACCTTGGCTTAGTGATACTGAAATCAGCTGCCCTTCGTTGATTATTTTATTATTACTATTCAAATAAAGGATGCCAGTGTTCCTGTCTCCACCTGCTGGAGACCTACAGGTCTTGGCTGTGTCACGCTAGAGAAATTCAGTTACCATTTTAATTTTCATTCCAAATCGCGGATCCGACAGACATTACTTACACATAGTGGTGTCTGTAAATATTCTAGATGTATTGGGGTTGTAGGATGGTGACCAGAATGTATATGTTGGCAGATGCTCCTTTTTAGGTATTTCACTGTAGTGAAACCAAGGCTGAAATTCAGCCTTTTTTTTTTTAAAGATGCCTATATGATTCTATATCATTTTAGAATATATAAACAAGTTTAAATTGTTTTCCCTGGGCACTGACAGGATTAGAACAGCAGTTTCAGAGGTGAAAGGCCTGTAATTAATACAGCATGCCAATCAAATCCCATCAGTGAAACACATTTCATTAATATTTGTTTTTTTACTGTTAAGCCACGTTATAAACATTTTAGCAGTTCACATCTGTCTCTCATAGAACAATTGTAATTGAAATTAAAATGCTATTTTTTCCAAGGTAATTATACTTTAGAAGCATACATTCTTGCTGGCGGACATATGATGTTTTCAGCTGTGTATCTCGGAGCACTGAAAACTCTGTTTAGCCACCAATAGCAACTGCTTGGTATGTCTTTCACCTGCCAAAAGGAAACAAAATGTTACCTTGAAAATTCCTCTTCATCGTTACCATGTGTCGCCCTTCATACATGCTGTTATCTGCCTCTTCCCAGCCTTTTCAGCCTTTAAATTCAGGCAGTTTCAGCACATCGTTGTCCTGCCCTCTTCTCTGCCTCTTCGCACAGAGCCCAGTCCTCGATGGGGGCTGCTGGCCCACCCGTGCCTGCGGCAGGCAGAGACACCTTCCCTCCCGGGGTCCCAGGGTCATCGGATCTGTCCTCGGGGGATGGATCCAGACACTGCTGAAACTAACAGCAGTTGCTTCAATGGGCAGCGGCTGCTCTGGCAACAGAGATGCTTTAGGATTTCACAACAAAATGTTAACGTTGTGCAACATTTCTCATTCTTCTTTGGCGAATTGAGCTTGAAAATTCGGAGGCTTACAGGCTTCACGACTGTCTTTTCCCATTTTAACAGCAGCATTTTAATATCTTATCAATAACTTATATTAATATAGCTTATTAATATCTTATTTTAATACCATATTTTACTAATTAACCACACTTTTTCTTAGCATCTTTGATTGCGACTCCTTCTTCCCACACAAAGGCAGGGAAAAGAATCTCTAGTATAAAAGGTGTCGGAAACAAAGTTTTAAAAATACTGCATGCTGTCCAGTGTATGGTGATAGCCCGAAATCAGCTAATTGAGGTTTCATTCTTTCCTTGTGTTCTGCTGTGAAATTCCTCCATGTGATAAAGGGAGTCTAAATGTGTATGACCCCTAATCCTATCACTTCACCAACTTTCACAGTTGAGGAAAACAGGACGTGAGAGCCCCTTTAACGTGCTGTATTGGCCTCCTGAGTAATCTTATAACCTGTCATATAAAAAACCGGTATAACAACACATCAACATACTCAGTCTTCCCCCACTTTTATGAGCAATGGGTTTATTCCTTGACACTAGTAAAAATTAAGACCTGGGTGCTCGTGTGCTGTTGGTATTTAAGAACCTGAGCCGAGGTGTCTGTCCCAGCAGATCCTGGCTCTGCGGCCGGTGAGGGGCTGAGCGCGGTGCCGCAGTCTGGGGCTGCCGCGGGGTCCCGCAGCGCGGCCCGGGGGTCCCGTACCGCCGGCCCGGGGGTCCCGTACCGCGGCCCGGGGGTCCCGTACCGCCGGCCCGGGGGTCCCGCAGCGCGGCCCGGGGGTCCCGCAGCGCCGGCCCGGGGGTCCCGCAGCGCGGCCCGGGGGTCCCGCAGCGCCGGCCCGGGGGTCCCGCAGCGCCGGCCCGGGGGTTCCGCACCGCCGGCTCGGGTCTGCCGCGGGTCGGGAGCCTCCGCTGGGACAAGGCGCAGAGCCCGCAGAGGGGCGTGGGGGAGCCCGGCTCCCTCTTGCCGCTCCTTCTGGTTTTCCTCCGTCCGAGCCCGCCGTGCCCGGCGCAGCTCCGAGCCGGGCTGGAACGCCGAGCGGTGCCGGGGGTCCCGAGCGGGGGCTCTGGGGGTGCAGCGCTCGCCTGCGGCTGTGGGGCTGAACGTCTGCTCCGGCGTGATAACCCGGTTACTCTAATCATACTGTGGCAGCCAAAATCAGAAATGTAAATGCATTTGTCGATTAGTTTATATGACGGGCTTCTTGGGGTTGTGTGGAGGGGGCAGGAGTTGTTTTGTTTTTTAAATCGGGCTTAAACAGTGCTACGGGTTGAACAGGAGTTTAACTCGCTCTGTGTGGACAAGTGACTGAATAAATCAGAATTTATGTTATGAAACTCGCTGCTTCAAAAGTAGAAGATCACCACCGGCGCGGGGGAGGGGGAGGGGGGGATGGCATGCTATCCCCCAAGCTTTCAGGTGACCGAGATTGCAACCGAATGCATTCGCGTCTGCAGGGGTCCCATTGAAAATCATACTTTGAAGTTCTCCATCCACTGTTCCAGTTATCTGCTTTATAGTCCCTTTTCACCAAGGTTGAAAGGGTGCTCCAAACCTGTGGTAAACGTGACTGTTTCGGTACACGTTTATCGGATATCCTGACTGTTCGTGGGGAACACCTTTCTCCGTGTATTATGCAAATATTGATCTTCAGAAATACCCGGGGAATCTCTACGGGAAGAGCAAAAGGCTTGGGCTAGAGGCTTGGGCTAGAAGCGGGCGAACCCGCTCCATCGCCCTCTGACTATCCGCCCCCGTTTTCCACATGCGGAGCTACAAGACACCAAAACGTGCAATAGAGGCAAAATCGGGCACCGGAACTCCAGCGAAAATGATGCAGATCCCTCATTCTGACCAAAAATAAAAATGCTAAAATAATTAGAGGAGCAAATCTGTAGCGCGGGGAGGAGTGTCAAATTGGCTCATCTGTCATTGTCTAAATGAGGCTGAGGGTGAAAGTGTTTATTGTTCGTGATAACCTTTGAGCCCCGGGATCAGAGGATTTCTTTTAGGAAAACACCTTTAGAAGTGATTCCTCTTCAATCCGGTGCCACAGTTGAGTTTTTATAAACTTACATTCCGACATAACTAGAAATAGTAAGCTTTGTGCTTATTGTTAATGGGAGAAAAAATACCCGTGTTCTTCCGTGCCCGCCGGTGTCCCAGAACGGGACAGGGTCGCAGGCAGGGCGGGCAGCTGAGGGAACACGGCGCGGGCAGCCGGTGCCCGCAAAGCGCAGAGCCGGTGCCGGGCGCCCGGAGCCCGCACATCGCGGGGACCTCCAGGGGCTGCACCGGTCTCGTCTTGCCAGGACCCAGCATGTCAGATAAAAACGCGGACACGCAAGAGAAAGAGAGAGGACAAGAAAATGCTGCCAGAAGAGCCTGCAGCTTTGTGTGCATCTTCAGAGCGATCAGTTGGCATCAGGTGAGAACATGTCATGCTGGGGAATTACATCACGCAACCACTCTGCATGACAAGCTGCCAGGCATGTGTGTTAGGGAGCTGGGAAGCAGAAGCCTGTAAGCAAGATGGATCTGAAGCGGAGAGAGGCAGGAGCAGCTCCGCAGGGCTGGGGGCTCTCGGCGGAGCAGGGAGCGCCGGGTCCTCCCGGCCCAGGCTCTCCTGCCTTTGGATATTCTAGGGTTTTCTGAGCGTTATTCCGCTTTCTGTGCGGCACGCAGGCTTCAGCGTTTTGCTTCCCTCTTGTACCGCGTATGCTTAGAGTCCCGAAGCAAATATTTCCACCCCTGCATTCCTTAATGACAGTGCAATAATCACTAATACAAACCAGAAAGGAGCTCTCCGCTCCGCTCTTCAAGGGAGTGCTCAGACCGGCGAGGTTAGCAGCATTATTTATTTGCACGGCTTCTGATATTTCCCCATTTTACGTGGTCGTTTTCCATTTACGAAGGCAGTTCGGGAGAGCCACATCAGAAAAGCCCAATCAGATAATGTAACACAATTACCTACCGACTGCATTTTCTGCTAACTATTAATATCTTTACGTAAAAAGCGATACCGTCTTGCAGGCAAAGCCCTCTCCTCTTTCTCTCCAAACTCTTTGCTTTTCATTTCTGCCGTCAAGAAGCACCGGGCAGAGCAGCCGCGCCGGGGGCAGCGGGGCTCGCTCCATCCCGGCACCGCGCCGGGGACGGACTCCAGCTACCGGCGGACGGTGGGCCCGGGGCTCCAGGGGCTGCAGGGCAGCCCCGTCCGGGGAGAGGTCTCCGCGCCAGCGTCCCCCCGCCCGCTGGGCCCTTCAGGACTGGGCTCTCTCCCCCGCTGCGCCCCGGCCTTTTGCCAGGACGGGACCGGCCGGGGCCCGGGGTCCCGCGGGAGGGGACGCCCGGGGAGGGTTGGGGGCGAAGGGACCGGCCCGGTGTCCCCGGGGGGAGGACGGGGGAGCCGGGGGCACCGCCGACCCGGAGGACGCTGCCCCGGTGGAGGCTCCCGGCCGAAGCCTGCCCGCGAATAGCGCTGCGCGGGCGCGCAAAGGGCGCGTCGGCAGAGCGGTGTCTGCGCGGCCCCGGGGCAGGGCCGGCTGCTTTCCACGGGCCGGGCCGCCGCCTTACCTGGCCCACGCACCTGCCCCGGCCCCACGCGGGGCTCTGGGCGACCGAGGACGGTCTGGGAGGGGAGAAGCATCCTGCGGCGGCGGAGCTCGGCGGGTTGGGCCCCGGCCGCCACGCTGTCCCCGTGCTGCCGGGGAGAGCTGGGCGCGGAGCGGGCTCAGCTGCGAGAGGCGCGGAAGGGCCGCGGGCCCCTCCGCGCAGCGGACCGAGGGGCGAGGCGGCCTGGGAGCGCGGGATGCGCGGAACCGCGGGCGGCCGATGGAGCCGGTTCCGATGGGGCCCGGCGCCGTCTTGCCCGCGCCCCGCCGGTCCCGGCGCTTTGGGGGGGGGGAAGGAGAGCGGCTCGGAACGGCCGCGGTCCGCGCTCCCGTCGGCACGGCGGGGGGAAACGTTAGTCGTAACCGAGAGGCTGCCCAGCCCCAGGAGGAAACGATTTTTCGTTGTTGGAATTTCGGGATTTTATTTTCCTGAAAATCGAGTTTTATTTAGATTCCTCAATTAAATGTATAGAAATGATACCGCAGCGCGTCGGAAAAGCAGAAGAGCGGCCAGCTCCCTCCCTCCTCCGAGGAGCGGGCCCCCTCCGACGAGAACCCGCTCCCCGCCCGGCGAGCGGCCCCGCCGCCCTCGGCAGCCGCACAGCCGCTCCCGCCGCCGCCCGGGCCCGACAGGCCCCAGCGCCGCTCGCCACGGGCAGCCCGCCCGCACTGGGAGCCGGGGCTGCTGCTCGGGGGGCGGCGGGTCCCGCGGTACCCGGCGGCTGCCCCGCGGGTGCCGGGATCCCGCCGAGCAGCCTGGCGCGGCCGTATCCCGGCGCGGATCCCGGCGCGGTTCCCAGCGCCGCTCCGCTGCACCGCCCGCCCGGCGGCAGTGCCGGCGCCGAGCGCTCGCCGTGCCCGTGGGGCCAGGCCGGGCCGCTACCGCCGGTCCCTCCTGCCGGGCTTGCGAGGGCCGAGGGCACGGCCCGGCCCCGCGGTCAGCGCTAGCCCGGTGCCCCCGCCCGGGCCGCCCCACGCACCTGCCAATTCGCGGGAGAAAAAGCGGAAGGTTCGGGGTCGCCTCGTCCCTTCCCGTCCCTCCGACGCACCGCCCCGTTCCCGCCGGTGCGGGAGAGGCGGCTCTCCGGAGCGGGTCCCGCAGCAGGGACAGCCCTCGGGACAGGCAGCGCCCGGCCCGGCTAGCTGGGGCTGCGGCCTCCGCCCGCGCCCCCGGGGCACCTGCCGTGTCGCGGCGCGGGGGCGGCCACCGAGGCGGGCACGGCCTCCGCCACGCCAGCCCAGCCCGCTCCCCGGCAGCGGCGAGGCCCCGGCAGCACCCCCGGGGGCGCCTCGGAGGCTGCGGAACGCCGGGGCCGCGGAGGGGGGGGGGGAGGGCGAGGGACCGGGCGGGAGCGCGGGCGCGTCGGGCCCGGCCGGGCATCACGGGTGGGGAGCGCCGCCGCCCCCTCCCACTGCCGGCCGGCGGGGCCGGTGCGGCGGCCCCGCAGATGAAAGGCCGCGCTCGCAGGCGCGCCCCGCGCCGGCAGGTCGTCCCCCCCCCCGCGGGTGCACATGTCAGAGTTCACAGACCTGGCTGCTGCCTTTACAACACTGAGCTGTAAAAGAGCGGATATTAAACCCGTATAATGGATCCAACTCCAAGGAGAGGTTAAATTTCCCAGTGAAACGAAGGTATTTGCCCTGAACTGGGAAAGGACCCCCCTCAGCCCCCCGGGCTGGGAAACCCGCGGAGCCGTCAGAGCCTGGCGGTAAACTCTGCCCCCAGCCCCGCACCTGGCACCGGCCGCCGCGGGGACACATGTGCGCGCCACGCCGCTGCCAGCCGCGGCTCGGCCGCCCCGTCGGGTCCCTGCCCGCGCCTGGCGCGCAGGGAGCCCCGGCAGGGCGAGCCGGTCGCCAGCGAGAGCGCCTCGGTTTGGTCCGAACTGGACCCGGAGCCGGGAGACCCGACCCCGGCGTTCGGCACTGCTGCCCCGGGGCCTCAGCCGCCGGGCCGGGCGCGATGGCCGCTCCGCAGCGCGGCGGCTGCCGGGCCGGGCCGGGCCATGCGGCTCGGAGCGGGGACTCGGAGCGGGGGCAGCCGCGCCTGCTCCTGGCCCGGGCGAGGGACGGGGCTGAGCGGTAACACGGGCCGTGCCCGGACGCGGGGCCGGGGGGGCTAGGCGGCGGGAGACGGGGCGTCGTGCCCGGCGCCGGGCGAGCCGCTGCCCCGTGGCAAGAGGGAGGACAGCGCGGAGGCGCGCCTGTCGCCGCAGGAGGGACCGGGCGGCGGAGCGGCACCGCTCCGGGGCAGCGCGGCCCCGACGGGGTCCTGGCGCCGAGGCCTGCCCCGCGGCTACCTCGGGCGGGCGCGGGGTCCGAGACCTCCACTCCCCGAGGCCGCACGGCAGGCGCTCCGCCGGCGGAGGGGGACGCGGAGCCCAAGTCTGTCTGCCGCGCTGCCCTCAAAAATCCACTTAGGAAAGATGAAGGCGCATGCAAATGTGTGGCGCCTCCTTGCTTGTGCCTTTAATCATAGTAAATTGACTCTAGTTCCTCCAGGCCCCCCGAAAATGCACACAGCGCGCACCGCACCACAGCAGAGCTGGAACTCCCAGCGCGCCGCGCACTCGCACACGCACCCGCCGTCTTCCCCGGGGCATTCTGGCGCTGCTCGGAGCGGCTCCGGCGCTCCGTGTGATCCAGCTTTCTCAGCAATTTTCCTACCCAAAAGCTGCCGTGAAGGGAACAGCGCGCAGAGATAGCATCAGGCTGCCTATATCAAAGAGACCCTGCTTAATTAAAATACCAGCTCGGTGTTCGCCGCCTTCCACGCGGCGCGGCCTCCGACCGCGGTCTGCCGGCCCGCTCCCCCCGCGACGGCGCGGGGGTTCCCCGGCTCCCCGGGCGGGGGTCGGGCCCTTTGAAGGGCCGCGCCGGCACCGAGCTCGGCGGGCCCGGAACGCAGACCCCGCGGGCCCCAGCCCACCCACCCACCCGCCGGCCGCGCCCAGCCGGGCACCTCGGTGGCCTCGCTGCGGTGTGGCCGGCACCGGCCGCTGGCGCTGGTCCGACCCCGGCGCGCCCCGGTCACCTGCTCCATGAGGCTGCCGGGCGAGCAGGGACCCTCCCCGGGGCCGGGGCGCAGCCGGTCCGGCGGACAGGCCGGTCTGCGGGGGGCGGCTGCGAGGCGCGGGGAGGCTCCGCGTGGTTCACGGCAAGCGTTTGTTTGCGCTACTGAGCAACAGCCCGATAATTTATTGTTATTGTTATTAGTAACTACACTTTGCAGCTCGCTTACATTTATCCTTCCGACGGAGGGAGAGCGGGCTGAATCAGTCATCGCCGAGCGCACCCAGCAGCGGCTCTTCTCGGGCAGCGGGCCGCTCCGCCGAGGCTCCCGGGCCGGCGGGACCGGGCGGTGTGACTGCCCCGCACGACGGACCGGCCCGCTGGGCGCTGCGGCGGCCCGGGGCAAAGGGCCGTCGGCGGGGAGGCACCGCGCGGCGGGGGCCTGAGCCGCCAGCTGCAGAGCCGTTCTGGGGAGCGCCCGGTACGCGGGGGAGCTCCGCGGGTCGAGCTCCGCGGGTCGCCGGCAGCGAGGCCGCCCGAGGGGTCCCCGCCGGTCTCCGTCCCGGTGGCTGCACCCGCGACAAGCTCGGCCCCTGACCGCCGTGCAGCCGGGCCGGTGCCGCCGCGCTTCCCGAGCGCCGCCCGCCGCGGGCGGGTTCCCGGGCAGCGATGCTTCGACGTCGGCCGCTGGCAGGCGGGGAAGGCCGGGGCTCCGCGGCGCAGCGAGGCGCAGAGTCCAGCTGTGGGTGGAGAAAAACAGGACAGCGTGAGCTGGTGTCCGTGGCTGCCCCGCGGGGCTCCCGCCGCGCCCCACCGCCGCAGATGGGGCCCGGGTCGGCGGCCGCGCACGGCGAGGCGGGAGGCCGGTCCGCCCCGTCTAGGGGCGGGCAGCGCCGCCGGCTCCCCGCGGGGCAGCACCCGGGACGGCCGGCCCCGCGGGCGCTGCTC
>JASVER010000075.1:504839-538579 GCA_030449065.1 Oceanodroma leucorhoa | reverse complement strand
AGCCGCCGTCGGGCGCGGAGGGTGCGCGGGCGGCCGCGGCGATGCCCGCGGGGCCCAGCCGCAGGGACTGGCGCCGGCCGAGCCTCCGCGGCAGGAGGAGCCCGGCGCTGGCTCCGTCCCTCCCGGCCCGGGCGCTGCCCGCGCTTTATTTTATTTAGGCTTTATCCCCAAATGTCAGGCTTTGTCGGGAGGCGGCCCCCCGCCGCGCCGCGTCCCTGCGCGGAGACGGAGCCCCTGCCCCGCGCCGTGTTTGTCCTCCCCTGCCGAAGCCCACTTCATGCTTGTCACCGAAATTGAGGACCCTTTTTGTGCCGGGAGGGGGGCGAACATGGGCACTTCAATCACTAGGACATAATATGGCTCTGCTAGAAGTCTGGCAACAAACAAAGAACAACAACTATTGGTTTGCATCAACTTTTGTCAGGCATTCAGCAGGCTTCCAGAAAGGCCTGAAGTGGCTTAGTGGCAACAATGTGCATTTCATAGCTACAGCATGAAAATCCATCTCCATGGAAACTGGTAGTAAATGCTAACATGACATGCTGAGTATAAATATTGTTAGGGTTATAACTCTTGTATAAATGGCCCAGATAAATGTCCCCCTGTTTAGGAATTACAACAAAACGTGTTATTTCATACTGCAGCCCTCACCAGCACGCTACCAGAGAGTCTTCCACGGGCCCGGGCGCTTCCCATGAAAATAACCTGGAGCTTGCCTCCGCTGGGCCGCCGTGATCCTGCCCTCGCAGGGGCCGGGGCTGCAGCATTATCTGTATTTTCTCAGACCCCTGTGTAGGGAGCGTATCCACGGACTTTGTCTTTTATTTCTACACAAAATAAAACACCTCGTGGTAGCTATAGTTGTAGATCAATCAAACTTCTGCCTCTATAGGTAGTACTACCTTAGATATTTTTGTTAATTAGGAAAGAATTCAGAATAGTCTTTAGGCTACCTAAAAAAGCATTATTTGGCAATGTAAATATTTACATTAATTACAAAGAAATGTACCCTCTAAGTCCCATCTTTAGTTTCTGTAAAATAAAGGATCATGCTTTGTGACTTAAAAAGCAAGATTGTAGACTATTGCTTTGTAAAAACAAAAATACTTTTCTGACTGAAAATAGAAATGTCACCGCTTCAGAACTTTCCGTATTATCAAAGGTGTCCCATTGTATAGGGGGGAAATGGGGTAACCAGGCTGACGAGCAATAAAAAGATATCAACATGTTAGCCTTTGTTGAATCCCAGCACCTAGTGTGACATTACATGGTAACCTGCTGTGTGTGCCCCTGAGGACTGACAGCAGCAGCAGCTCATGGAAAGGGGAGGGGAGACACGGTAAATCAAAATTTGTTTTCTCTGAAATTTTATTAGCCCGAGAGAGCAAACATGTGAAACTACGCTGACATTGTTTGAGTGCTTTCCCTGTCTGCTGCCTTTAGACTTGGAGAAATATTCTTTTGTGATAGCTAAAGGATAAAAATAGCTATTCATACATGCAAGCCGTTCTCATGGGCTGTGCAATGCAGATGATCGGTTTTATCAGTAAGAGTGTGGAGGGAGGAGTGAAGCCATGAGCAAGTTGTGCAAGTCATCTCCAGCGTGCTGCTACAGCCATCATCCTGTGCTGTAACGTACCGGGATGTAAAATGCCTATATGCTAAGTAAGTGTGCTGTGGAGTAGTGAGATGGAACAGTATCAGTACAGAAGACGACTGGTATCAGGAAAATCAGATGCTTTTTGTTATCCTGAGTCCTATTTACAGATCTCTGGGAAAAAAAAAAATGAGAGGGGGAATAAAGATTACTTAAATATCTTAGTTACTGAAATTTGCTTTAAATAGATTTTTCTGTACATAGTAATGTAATTTAAAGGTCAGATTTCTCCAGAACTCCCAGGACTATAATCAAGCGCTGTGTGTATATCTTTGGAAAACTGGTGTCTCGTCTTTCTAATGAAAGCAAGCTTCTGATGGGTCAGATATCAGACCTTAAACCTTTCACTGGGTCAGGAATGATTACTGCCCATCCTTGGATGAGGGCACTTCACATTAGGGGGAAGGGTGAAAACATTTTTCTTTTTTCTTTTTTTTTTTTTTTTAATAAAAATGTTGGCTGTTTGAAGCTACCCCTATGCCTGGAATGTTAGAATAAATCCTGGGGGAGATAGATTAGTGGCCCAAGCACAGTTTGAAGTAGTCAGAGGTGCCCGATAACTGTAATTTATCACAAAAATATTATCGGTACATCGGTGGGACAAGCTATGCATGTATTTTAGGTTCTTTTTATACAAGAGAGTCAACAAATTTTTGCACGAGTACATCCTGATCTTTTGATTTAATGCGAAGTACTTATTTTGCTAAAATTTAAGATTTTGAAGGTCACAGGTACATTTGTGCAAGGTTTTTATAGGGGGAAAAAAATAGAGTAGTGCAATGGCACCAGGGAGGCTGACTTTCGCAAGCCCAAGTCAAACAGAATCTCTTTGATTTTAATGAGAGCTTTGCCAAATTGCAGGATTGTTGCACATTTGGAACCTTACACTTACACTTTTTTTTTTTAAAAAGAAGTTTTCTTTCTGACAAACTGAAGCCTTCAGAATGAATGTTTATCAAAAATAGGGGGGTTGCGGTAGTTATATTCCGGTTCTTTGCTTAAATGAATTTATTTATTGTACCACTCATAACAGTGCTTCCTGCTATAAAACATTAATAATTATAAATATTGCATTTCTTTCCCATTTGTATATTTTCTTTTTTTTGTGATTGTGCTTTTCTGGTTTGTTTTTATCTCACTACTCAGTGTTATGTAACGATTTGCCCTAGTTATTGCTGATATTAAAAAAAGATATGCTATGAAAAATAACTGTTTCAGGTTACATATTTCATATGTAAGAAATTAATATAATTTCTAGAAAGATCCATATTCCTATTCCAGCTTTGAAAATAAAGGCTGTAAAAGAGGTCATTTATTCAAGGGATAGAATAGCCAACAATCACACTTGCTATTTCATAATTTTTCATTAATGCATTCTAAGTTTTGCTTAGGGTGGGAAAGAGAAATATTTAGATTTTTGTTAGATTCTTCAAGATATGTCAGGCATTGTTTTAGCATCGTTTAGCATCGTTTAATAGCATCGGATGCTATTAAAAAAGACTTACCGTATATTTCTGGTATGTCTTTGTATCGTTCTTCATCTTTGAGTCCTTTCTTGTTGGTGACTGGGCTTATTTTTTACGTACAATCAGCACGGAGCAGCATGTACCTCGCAGGAAGGAAAGAAAATGCTGCAAAGCCTCGTTGCTGTAGGGAAATGTTACCCTCCCCAGATTGTGGAAATTCTCTCACATAAGTATAATACTGAGGCTGATGTTTCCCAGTTCAGTTGCATTTTATATTCGAAATAGGACAAAAGCTGCCTATTAGTAAATGTCTCTTATTTTTGTGAATGTTATTTTTCTTCCAGAGAGAGCGAGCGCATGTCTGTCGTGAGCGCAGGCTGTGGAATGTAGGCAGGATCCGAGGTACAAGAGGTGACTTGAGCTCCCAGATTCTGCTACATGCAGAATGGGTAATAACTATTTGCTAACAGGAAGATTTTATTTGTTTTCAGTTCTACATTTTTTTTTAACTGCGGAGCACCAGACGTGTCGTTACGCTCATCAGTGCAATCGTTCATCATGTGAACTCGGCAAACTTGTGTCGAGCAGCGGTGTCCCCCTCCGTTTCGTTTGCCTCTCGTGTCAGACTGGCACTCGTCCTTGTGCCTGTGTCGTTAGGAAATAGCATACAAACTGACTGAAACTTAGAGATGAGGAGTAGCCTAAGCACATGCCCAGGACGTGGAGTAATGATTAAAGTTATGTCATCCACTAAAAATGCTTTTAAAAGTCGCTGAAAGACTCTGGCATTTTTGCTGAAAACCCCACCAGTCCTGCGCTATCAGACACATCAGCCCGATTAAAAACTCTCTGTACGATCAGGCTTTCGTGGCACCTCGAAACAATTCCAAAAGCGGGAGCGCTGAGGAAATGTCGCTGTTATTTCTGCCGATGACGTCAGCAGAGTGGCCGCGGTCGGGCAGAGCCCCCGCAGGTCCCCCCGTGGCAGCAGGAATCCATCTCTGCAGCGCGCCGGGGGCTGCGGGGCAGATAACGGCCCGGCCCGGCAGGGCCAGCCACGAGCCCGGGGCTGGTTGGGAGTTAGGCTGAGTCACTGCTGGTGGGGATCTGGGATGGAACGTGTTTTGAGAATTTGGGGAGACATTTTGGTTTTCTGCTACAATCCTGGTAACCTTCCTGGACAAAATAATTGCAATGGTAATAGGTAATTTGCGCTAATCCATGGTAGAAAACGATAGGGAAGATCTTTTTGCAATGTAGGCAATATGCAATTAGATTAATAAGAGGATAATTTATAATGCTTAACTACTAACCTGAGAAAAAAATAACCAATAAATGTGAAATACACCGCAAAAATTTCTTCACTGAAATATGTAACAAACAGGAACATTTTGTATTCTGTTTAGAAATCACGCCTTTTGTTTTTTGGCCTAAACTTTTGAACTAGTTCAAAGGCATACATCGCACCTTTTCAACTATCAATAATATGTCGTGATAAAATAGCTGGATTATAATGTCTCTTCCTAGACTAATTCTGTTATTAGTGTATTTCAATTGTAAATATATACCCCTCTTGCTTGCCTCCGTTGTGGAGCAACCTGTAAAGCACGGTGCATCTTAAAACGCTTACTCCTCTGGTGAACTTGAAAGGTGGGCGCATATTTAGTAACAACTGGAGGCTGCTTAATTTAGTCGGATAGTTGGGAAGAAATATTCAGGAGTAAAAGGAAGATGCTTTTCATAATGCAGCTGATTTCTATTCTTCATTCCAGACAAAATTTAAATTTGTACTAAATCTGCCACTTCTTGTTGTAACAGGAATTGATTTCATTTTATTTAGTATCTCCTTCTCCTGGAACGAACAGTACAGCAGAAATAGTAAATTGCTGGAGGAGAGCGCGGGGTCCCCTACACCTCGGTGGGCAGGCAGGGGAGGTTTCCGCGCACGAGAAGCGCGGCCGGGCCCTCCCTGGCGCAAGGAAATCCCCGCTGGCAGCCACCGCGCTGGCGGCCCCGCGCCGAGGGGGGGCTGGGGCGTCGGGGCGCAGAGACACGCGCGAACACCTCCCCCGGCACATGCACCGGAGGAGCCCACGGACGTCTGCTGACGTGCTCGGGGGGGTGGTTTGGGGGGAAGGAGAGGGACTAGTAAAACGCTTCATTTTTCTTACCATTGCTAGGCTAAGAGCAGGCAAGTACATTTTCTGTCTGTTTGGTTTGCACAATACTCCTTGCGCTGTTCAGTTTTTGTGGCAGTTTTGGAAGACTGTGGTGTGCAAATGTAACAGTAGTATTTCGTGATAACATTCCTACTGCTTGGGCTGGCTTGGACCGTGTCACGAGTTACATAAAATGCAGATTCACAAAAAGGCTGTGAATTTTAAACCCCAGCGGGATGGAAAAAGACCATTACAGTATCCTCTATAAAGGGTGTACTGGGTCAAATGACATTCCTGCAGAAAAAACAGGGATAAATGCTTCTCTTTGCCTACATTTTTTTCCCCACATGATATGTCAGGTTATTGCTCAAGTGAGATAAGAAAGCAAGCAAGTAAATAAATAAAACTGTGAAGTGAATTGTGCGGTAATCTCCAGTAAAGGTAAACAAACCAGGTATTGCTCTTGGATGGTTTAGTGTGGTGGAAAGGTTTTTTTGGCATGATTTGGGGATGAGAGGCAAAGATTGACTCATAATGAAATGACAGTTTCTTGTTCGTTACAAAATATAAAAACTGCACATTTGTTCTGAAACAAAGAATAAGGTTAGTTATAAGTAACAAAGTGACGTGAACCTTGACAGCTGAGTCTCTAGCAGCCAAATAATGAAATTAGAGGAGTTACTTTGGATTTAGATGGGTCCAATTAAGAACAGAAATTTCCTTTATTTAAGTGAATTGGAATAAATGTATCAAGTGGGCAGGGAACGATTATGAAATATACACCTTGCGGACTATGTAATTGTGGTATGCTATATCTAAAGCTACGAATTAAAACTGTTTCTTGTTTGATAAAAAGTATTAGAATTTTATTTAGAAAGCAGAGGTGTTTTCTGAGTTAAGGTATTTTAAAGAATGTAACAGGGAGATAAGATTATTTTGCAGCAGTGGGAGCTTTAACGGCACTGGTAACATTTAGGGTGCTAGTTCTCCATTAGTAACTAAGTAAAAAAAATATGTGAACAACTTCCTATCTAATTTAAAATAAATGTTGAAAGTAAAGCTAGACTTTTGAGTTCGAGAATAGAGACCATAAGAGAGAAAAAAATGACAATACATGTAAGGTAAAATGAGCTGACTTTTGGTTTTAAATGTAATGCTCTTTGGTGTTTATAACGTGCATGCTAATATAGATCTAAATCTTGCATGCCTTGTTCAGGCAAATTATTCACTGTTTCTAGATGCCTCTTTAAATTCAACATAAAATTGAAGCAGATCTTTGACTTTTTTTTCTTTTTTTTTTTTTTTTTTAAACTAACATTACATTTACTTTACGTTCCTGGGCTTGCTTTGGCTAGACTGATATTCCTCAAATGAAATATTGTCTTACCCTTGTTTTACTTTTTGGTATGTCTGCAATTGCTTTGAACAGATCTTGACAAACTTGTCCAATCGCTATGACTAACGCAGTCACTGAGACCAGAGCCAGCCCCTGGCATCAGCGGGTGCTGTGAGAAGTAAGGGCAAGTTATTGCTGTGAGAGGGGTGTGAGGAGTGGACAGGCACTTCTGTCCCCTGGACCTGAACAGACTGTTCTCAAAACAGCCATTTTGCAAAATAGGCCCTGGTTGTTACCAAAGAAATTACTGATAACAAATATTTTCTCCTTTTATATGACCAACACATACACAGAATAGATGTGTTGCCATTGCCCTTTATTGGATGCTAAATATACCTTATAAGTAGAAAGCACCATGTGTGGCATATTATGCAATTTTAATGCAGGTTATGTAGAAGCAAAACCCTTAAAATGAAGTATCTTGTATGCAACGTTAAGTATGCGCTCTCTCGAGAAGGTAGAGCATTCAGATCAGTATTGCCAGAGGAACCCAGGATCTGTTACACTAACTTTTGCCATTGAGATGGAAATCTGGCAGCCCAGCTAAACCCACCTGCGTGCTTCTCATCACGATGCTCATACAGAACTGGGGTATTTTACGCACCTCTCAAAAACTATTTGCCTGTGGGCAACTGAACAAGTAGACATTTGCGAGATTGTATTACAGTAAAGGAATCGTTACTGTGATTAATTCCATTTTGTTAGTTTGTTGGTTTTGAAATTTTACAGTGATCTTCTCTATAGATACAGCAGAACTGCTATGGCACAAATTGATTAAATGCCCTTAATATCAACATAAACAAGGAATAACCTATTTCTTGGGAACTTTATAAAGGTTTATACTCTGATGCTCCTGTAACAAGCCAATACATTTACAGAGAACACTTGTAGTGGAGGTCATTTGCTTTACTTCCAAAACATAATATTTTTTTTAATATGCACAAAATTTTCCTTTGCAAATGTTGACATGAACTTGTGAACATGCAATTCCTATTGACTTCAATGAGAGCCATCCTCGCTCATCAAAGGATAGAATTTGGCTCTTGATTTTACTGCAATCGCTGTATTATTTATAATGTACAAGAGTGCACGTGCACTCTCCCAGTAAGAGCTAATGGAATTTATGTGCACATGCTGAGGACCAAATCCTGCTGGTAGCTGTTAGGAAGTTTACTTTCAACGTGTTTGTTGCTTCGTGTAACCTGAATCACCATTCACTGATTACAAAAACAAAACAAAACCAAAAAAAGAATAATGGTTTACATCAATAATATTTTTTTGCAGTTGTTACTTTTATTATAGGTTATTTTTATGATAGAAAGCAAGAAAATTTGAATTTGCAGAAGAAATTATTAATATTGTTTTAAAGCATTTCTAATTACAGCCAGTGGTTACTCGTCATTCTCTCAGACTGATAGAAGCATCATTGCTTCTTACAGTAGTTTCTCCTTACAGATGGAGCACTGGTGCATTCCTCGGGTATTCGTGCGAAAGCGCGTTTGTTATGGAAGGTGGATGTGGGCGGTATGACTGGGGATGGCGTTTGCTCTCCGGAGGTGGGGCTGGCAGGGCGCTGGGCACCGCTGCCCGCCACAGCTGGAGCTGGGGCCACTGGGAGCTCCACGGGACTGGACCCTTGGGCTGCAGCATGATACCTGCCAAAACTCATTAGTGAGAAAGGTTACAGTTCTCATTAACATCCCCTCCACAGAACAGTTGTTTTCAACCTGTGGCATCCTATCCTTTGACACAATCAGCTTGCCCATAGCTAGCATTTTTCTGTCACCTGATAGAACCATTCCTGCAGCTTCCCAAGCGAAGCAGCTTCTCTGTTTTCTCATTTTCTCTCTTGTGTCACAACTTTAATCCAGTTCTATGGGGGCGATGCGGGTGCGCTTGCTGAGGTTTCTTTTGATAATGCATGTGAAATGAGACAAGTATTTAATTCTGTATTGTACGAAGAGGTTTATTAGCAAATCACAATAAAGCACTGTAGGAAATCATGAAACTAAGAAAAAAAATGCACACCAAAACACTGAAATGACCGCAGAAGAGGCGAGCTACCTTCGGTTAGGGAGAAGCTTTGGTGCAATAAGGTCCAGCTGTATATGACAGTCTGGTAGCCCCAGCACTATTCATAAATATTCAGGATCTTCTGCAGACATTTCTTTGTAGTTGATGGTCTGTGCTAAGCCATCTCTAGTGCAGCAGCTCTTCAGCTATTTACTCTAGTGGTGCTGCACCCTCGGTCCTGTGGTAGATCCTGGCCGGGAGCAGGCCAGCCTGCCCAGCTCGTGAGCCTCGTCAGGAGCTTTTCAGATGGTCAGGAGCCACAGGAGAGGTGCCAGGTGCTGCAGGGAGCTGAGGGAAGGTGGTGAGCAGGGGGGGCGAGGGATGACGCAGCTCCCGGGGTCCCACTGCGGCAGCACGGGCGGGGGCTGGCCGGGCACACAGCCCCGTTTCCACCTCAGTTACTTCTTCCAGCAGCTGGGGATCTAGGTTACCTGGTCCATCCTCCCTACCAGTCGAATGCTGTGTTCAGGATGTTGGAGCTGTGCTGGTGCTGCTCGTGAGCTCACACGAGTCAAAAGCCACCGGCTGGCTCTTCTGGCTGCGGAGGGTGAGCGGGAGCTGACGTGTGGCGGGTGAGCTGGGGTTCCCTGTGTGCGTGGGGTGGGATCACGCGGGTCAGGTGGGTCTGCCTGGGCACGAGAGGTTTGCATTTCTGACTTCTAGGAGAGAAAGAGCTGATCCTCCCTCCTCCTCCCCCCTGCTATTAATAATTGTGGTTTGCAGACCGAGTATCCACTCCATGAAGGTTTGTATGTACATGCAGGCTTGAGTCAGTACCTATCTGTTATAATTTTAGAGAGCAATCTTCAGATTACTGGTGTGCGCAGCGGGCCGCGAGTGCTCGCGGAGGTTGGCAGCACATTCCTCCTGCAGCAGTCACCAGCCCCGGGAACACTCCCTGCGCGGAGGGGCTGACGCCGCCAGTTCTGGGCCCCGGCGGGGGCCTGAGCCGGCAGATCCCCGCTCCCAGGGCTCCCATGAGTAATGCCACTGAAGCCAATTGCCCTGGCATGCAGTGGCTTGCAGTGTCATGCAAGGTCAGTTTACTTACCTGACGGCAAGTGTCTAGAGAGAACTCGGTGGAGCTGCTCGCTGAAGTTCTTGGGGCTGGGGCTCTTCATAGGCGAAACCCACCCTAAACAGAAGTTGCAGTTTAACATTGTGAGTTGTCATCTCAGTTGGATCTTGGCATGAGCTTCATCTGATGACAAGAAAAGTTTCGCATGTGGAGCATAACCCTATGGGTCAGCTCCCATTCACACTAGAGTTGATGAGGAAAGTGTGGTGGGCCCTAGATGAACGTTAGTACCAGCAGTGAGGCTTTAGAAATCCCTTTCCTTCATTAAGCGTTCTGAGAAAGCCAGGCATGTGCTCCTTACTCCGCTGGTGGCTCTGTGGCCTTCTGCAAGCCACTTGGCTTACGACTGCACTGAGGAAATGCAAATATTGTATTTCGAGTGCTTCCCAGTCACCTTCTGATCATTAATAGAGTGAGAAAGGAAGAGGAAAGAGAGAGAAAGAAAGGAACATTGAGCAAGACCTACCTCTCTGCAGAGGTCAACGCAAAGCCAGTCTGCCCTAAACCCCAGTGAATGAGGGTTACATATTGTGTGCAGCTCTCTTGAGATCTTAAGAGAAAACGTTTTTCTGAAGTGATTCTATTGATATTAATTTTATTACATGTCAGTCTGGTTTTTATTACATGCAAACAATCACACAGGCTCATCATCTCTACTTTGTAACGGTGACAGAGGTGATGAAGGAAGGCTCAGTGAAATTCAGGGGACTGGAGCCGTACAGAGAAAGCCCCCCAAGCTATCCTGCCAGTAGAATTTGTGTTTGCACCTGGGAAGGGAGAGGTGCAGAGGCTCCCGGATTGCTGTCAGCCCTGCGGGTGAGGGTGCAGACCCTGCTGCGGTGGGCGGTGGGGAACCGGTACCGTCTCGCACTGCCGGGGCTCAGCGGCAGCTGCAGTCCGACGTCCCCAGCCCACGCGGCGGTGAGAGGACGAGTGACCCAGCATGCGCCTGTGGAGCTCAGGTTCGACGTCCGGTGCAGCTCGTCCGTATGACACCGTCCCAGGCCCGCGCGGCGAGGCGGTGGCTCTAAGCTCTACTGCCGCCATAGTGCCCCTTCCCAGCCCTCCCCTTGTGCAAAGGAAAAGGGGGAGCGTGGGTGGCAGCACCCGCTCTGCCGTCGCTGCGGGCGGGTGCGTGCATCTGCTGGAGGCTCAGGCTGTGCTGCCCGGCGTCGGGCGGACCCTGCCCCGCGCCCGCAGGCTCCGGCTCGGCGAGGGTCTGCCCTGTGGTCGGAGGTGCGCAGCCGACAAGCGTGGGCTCCGGCGCCGTCGCCCGCTGGGGCCGAGAGCTGGCTGGGAAGCCTTGCTGCCGTGCCGGTGCCTCTGCCCGCCCGGGGCTGGGGGAGGCAGCACCGACAGCCTCAGCCGCCTGGATTTTCATAGCCTGGTTCTCCCTGAGGTCCAGGGAGGAAGAGCTCCCGTGTTCTGGGCATCGCTTTGCCCCAGGGGCAGTGCTGCTCTTCCGAGGATCCCCTTTCTTGTCAGCCAAACGTGCCCAAGCTTTGCAATATCTGGATACTTCTTCACTTCCATTTATTTACACACACATATGAGAAATTATTTACTTCATTACTTCATTTACCAACACTTTCCCAAGCTACAAAGAAGCTGTCCACACATTTTCCCTTTGCAAGTCATGAACGGGTGACAGTAACAGTGTTGTAGCCATGTGCTGTTTGTGCTTATTATGGCATTTGCATGAGCGCTGATGCTCGCAGCAGGTACTACAGAGTCCTGGTGTGCCTTTCGGCGTGCGTGTGTGTAAAAAGAAAAGCAATGCTCTGTTTTTTTACAGATGGGACGCAGTGATGGGAGTACTTGTAGTACAAAAAAACAGATTATTGTTAAGAGCCATTTATGAAATGTTGCAAAAGTACAAATGGAGGAAAACTATGTGAGGGAATAAATGGCATGTGAAATGTTGCAGCGATACTATCTCTACTCGGTATCGTTGGTTTGAACCTGCCAGGCTTGGTGGTTGGAGCTGCAACAAACAAGTGATTCAGCTGATGGGAGTAGAAAGCGTTACGACCGACAGCTACTTTGCTAATGGAGGAGCCGGCGGAATCGCTCTGCTGGGGGGATCCCCCACTGCAGCCGCTGCACCCGTTGCTCCTGGCTGTTGCAGCCCTGGCAAGAGCTGCCGTGGGAGAGCCTTGCACGGAGGAGGCAGAGTGTGATCGCAGGGGCAGCTTTCCTTCGTGTCCTGCGCCGGGGGCCGCGGGGGCATGCGTGGCCTCTGCGGGGTCCCTGAGCTTCTGGGTGGGTGTCCCGAGCCGGAGGGAGCAGGCGGTGCTCCGGGGGTGCGTAGTTCCTGCTAGCTTGGTCCTTGGAGTCGTGCTGCCTCGACCTCGCTACCCATGCCCGGGCCAGTTCCCCAGCATGGTTTTGTGGGTGTGGAATAAATTAGCCTTGATGGCGCCTGCATTAATTTTATGTGGGAGAATCCCCAGAGATTCCAGGGCAATTACAGGGAGAGCAGCCTTGCCCAGCGCGGCGTCCTCCCCATCCAGCCGCTGATCCCCATGGAGGAGATGGGAGGGCTCGGCGGAGCAGTGCCGGCACTCCAGCAGTGCCCGCTCCCTGCGGCCGCCCACCCGCCCGCAGCATCCCTTGCCGCGGAGGCCAGAGCAGCGTGGTCCATGGTCCCACGAGCGACCGCGCTCCACGGCTGGCCCAGGGCGATGGGACTGAGCGCCGGGCGGTAGCGGAGCTCGCTGTGCTGATCCGTGTCTTACAGAAAGGTTGGAAAACAAGCCCAAGGCAAGCAAGCTGACTTCATTTCATACATGTCCTATGAATATTGGTTGTCTAGCATAATTGAAGCCTGTTCCATTTGTGGCTTTTTTCTTACTTAAAAATTCAGCTCATATTTTGGCAAGGGTTTGTCTGAGCGCGTAGCGGATACATTCAATGACAAGAGCTATAACATTCAATTTGTTGGATGCCACAATTAAACCTCAGCTTTTTCACCCAGCCATCTGAAAGCCAATTGCGAGTTGTCACTCAAGCAAGAATACATACAAACAAGGGCAGTACATAGCCCCGGATCCTAACAATGTGATTTTCATCGCCTTACCAGTCTTTGGGGAGTCTTCAGCTTCCATCTGGAAGTACCTTCAACCCTTTCCAGCTACGGATCTTGAAATAGCTAGAACAGAGAGAAAACCAAAATTACATGGAGTTTATTGCCATTTCAGAAGGAAAAAAGTGTTTGAAAAAGTTTATTCAGGAAGCCAGGGGAAGTTAAGTGGGAGACATTTGCCATTTCATCAGTCTGTTGGTGATAGCCATTCATGTCATAAATGGCTTGTGTCATTTGATGCCAAAAATAACACAATTTTCCTCCCCAAAGGCCTATAGGGTTTTTTTGCAATAAATGTTTATTTGTTAATAATATACTTTAAACAGCCCAGTCTTGACCTCAAGCCTCCAAAAGAATCCATCTTCTCTCTGAAAAATCCTACAAAGTTTGTGTAATTTTTTCTGGGAAGGTGTAATTGATGGCGCAGTGAAGGGTAGTGTGTTTGCTTTAACTACTGCAGCTGCGTGGATTAACTGTTTATAAGGGCCTACTGTGCTTTGAATGGCTACTTTCTTAGACTTCGAGCTTTAGTTGACAGCACTTCCTAATGGTTTCTTGGATTCGCTTAAGTTCGATCGGTAAAAATAAATTTCTGTGCTTAGCTCACCCATTGTTCTTCCCTCATTGCTGCTTTGAAAGCTTTTAAACATTCATTTGTAGGAGTTCGGATTCATTGATTAGCCTACACGGTGCGACGTTTCAAATGGAGGTGACCAGGACAACTACCTGACAGAGCTGAGCGGGGGCTGATCTTGTTCCACATCTCATGCTGATTTCAGAAAAAATGTAAGGGAAATTTGGGTGCAGAGCAAATAACCTGTATGCAAATATTTTTGACAGGCTTTCTCAGTTTAGTAATTGGGAGTCTCTAGAGTCTAACACAGAACTGGCAGGTATGAAAGATGTGTGATTAAATATTTGAAAACCTAATAAAGGATTTTGTAAATATGCATCATATAGAAACTGTTGTTTTGAGAGAAAATAGTAAGTCAGGTAATTAATTTATAATATGTTGCACTGTTTTGAAATTGCCTTCCCAAAAGCTGGAGTTAGATTTCCACTGGCAAAGCGTTTGTGGAATGCCAGTGATGTGATCAGCAGCCCGGTAATGTAACAATTGTCTTTTCACAAAATCACCAACTACCACTGATTTAACCTATGTTAAATCACATTTTTCAGCTGCTTTTGTTCTGCCATCAACCCCTCTGATGCTTCTCTCTTATGATTTTTCATGCATACTTTTACTAAAAAAGCAAAGTATTAAGACATATGTCAGAATTTTTTTGTTAGTCCTTAAATGAAAACGTGGTTTTCTTGGAGAACTCTAGAGGACTTATTTTCTTTAAGATCATCTGAGTTATGGGAGAGAATTACACATTTAATTTCTCAAAGCATTTCAGCTTAAAGTGCTAGTTTGTTCTCAGTCAGACAGGCACTTGGATAAAATAGGGAGCAGTATGTGTAAAATGAATGGAATTCATTTTTTCTTTAAACATTGCGCATTTGTGAAAATAAATTATTTGGATAATATGCAGAGTCAGGTACTTTGTGTAAAACTTATTTTAGTGGGACTCCGTGGCACTAAATGGCACTAGTTGTTTACTGAGAATATGTTTGTAGTTTATTAATTGTGACGATTATATGATGCTTTAAAAATATATCTTTTGAGAAGCATAGCTTCTAGCTTGGGCTGTGATCCTGCACATTAATAAGGTGGTTAATTTTACTCAGTCTCTTCAGTAGCTATTTACAAGGTAAAGTTACATGCACAACTAGGTGAAGAACTGGGGGCCTTAGGGTAACTAAACTGCATGGCGAATGCTTATTTACTTCCCAGAGGCGTTTTCTGGGGCAATCTGGGCCACAGTAACCTGAGCAGCTCTCCTCTTCTGTACTGGCAAAGGCTTGCCTAATCTTTGTGTCCGTTTTGGTTTTTGCAGGACAAACTTCTTGACCTTCAATGTAGCCTTTGTTGGATCAGTCCTGTTAAAGCAAGATCACATCCAAGCTCTTTTTCCCAAACTGAAAATATTTGGAAAATAGCTTTAAAACTTTGCATGGCTTCCTGCTATTCTGCTGCTTCTGGCACCGCTGGGGAGTTCGAGCCAGACCAAACAGTCCCGCTGCCGCGCGGCGGCGGCTGACCCTCCCCGGGCCCCGCTGCGGGCAGAGCTGCCGGCGGCCGCCCGGGCACGCGGAGCACGGCTGCCCGGCGTGTCGGCAGCGAGGAGGGCGGCTCATCCCCTCTCCCGGCCTGGACGTGTTTGAGTGCCGGACGGCAGGCGTGCACACAGAGCAGTGCGGTGCACGGCCGAGCACACGCAAGGGAGTGCCCGTGCCGAACGGCGGACACGTGTAACGCGACAGCGGGTGGCACAGTGGCCTCCCTTGGCGCAGAGTGATGACTGGGGGGTCTTGGGAGACCGCGGATGAGGATGCGAGTCCTGTGTTTGCCCGGGGGCTGTGCTCGGTGTGGCCGGGGCAGGTGCATGCGTGTGGGCAGCTCACGCTGCAGCCGCATGGCCGTGCAGGTGTCCAGCTGCAGGGTGTCTGGGGACAGCGGCATCGGAGCCACCTCCTCTGCCCCAGGGATCGGGGTCTTCTGATCGGGCAGAGTGTCGTGTCCTTCTCCTCTCTCCCCAGAAGAGAGTACCGTGCAGACCTCGCCTGTGTCCTCCCAAGCCTCCCTCTCGGGCATGGGAGGGCTCCCGTGCTGCCAGGGCTCCTCCGGTGCT
The DNA here is from genome assembly GCA_030449065.1 of Oceanodroma leucorhoa. Classification (NCBI taxonomy): domain Eukaryota; kingdom Metazoa; phylum Chordata; class Aves; order Procellariiformes; genus Oceanodroma; species Oceanodroma leucorhoa. Next base: position 522,930 of record JASVER010000075.1, on the reverse strand, counting down.
GGATCCTGACCTGCTCCCGGGCAAGCCCACGGCGTCGCGTGCAGGTCCCGGGCGCCGCGGTGCCACGCAGGGGATACAGAGGCTGACGCTCCCCGACTTGCCCCTCCGGCCCCGGTGAGGTTTCTCCTGATTCATTCCCAGCAGTGTGCAGTGATTCATGCTGTCAGCATCAGCTGCCGATTTGTGAAACTGAAAAGAAACAACCTGAAATTGGCTGAAACAGTGGCATTACTGAGGCTAATACGGGTTTGCTCCTGTAAGGGGATATTCAAAGTCTCCCTTTGTTTGTTGCACAGAGCTTTGCCATTTTTTAGTCTTTTTGTCAGCTTGCTTTGGTATTAAAGCAACTGACATAACATTCAACTTTATCCTTGTGCGTGAGCACTCCTGCTAATTAATTCAGTAACTCTTTTGACCTTCTGTTTAAAAGATCTCAACTGATGCTGTTTCTGCACAGACACTGCCATCCTTCAGGATCCTTAGCTGTTCATTTGTTATGAGCATGGCTATAGGGTAGATGGCTTGCATCTTTGTGCCGTTATATTCTTGTAATAGCTAACATTAACAAAGTTAAATGGACAAATGAACAAGAGAAAGAGAAGAAAAGCAAAGGGGCAATTAAATGTAACTTTTCATCATGAAAAGGATTTCACTGGTTTGTCTTCTAATAAGATTATGTCACCGACACAAGTACCTAGGAGCCTTGATTGACAGCCTCCTGTACTTTTATCAGGCAGTGTGACACTAAACCTCAGGGCCTTTTGTCCGATAGAGTGAGCTCACGGAAACTTGCCATCCTAATCCCCTTATTCATGTCAAGCACAGAAAAGAAGTCCCGATCAGATGGCACCTTACAACAGTGTCACCTCCACCCCCTCGTCGCTGGATGGACATGGGACATCTCCTGCTTTGTTCGCTGTCGGCGCGTTGCTCTGTCAGAGCAGAGCTGCTGCCGCTGTGTCGCGCAGCCCCGCTCCCCGTGCCCGGGAGCTGGGGCTCCTGCGCGGGTTTCACGCAGCCGGTCTCGCGCTGCCCTGGTGACGTGCATTGGCTGCCCTGCGTCCATCCAGGGGAAGCTGTCGTGTGGTGCAGAAAAGTCCCAGGGGATGGTAGGAGGATTCACAGGCTAACTTTTTTGGTTTGGATTTTATTTTTATTTCTCTAACGAAAGTAAGGCCTTTAAAGGAAATATGTCCTTTTGCGTCGTGTATGTAAGACCATGTAGTGAAATGTATCACTAAGCTTCTTCAGACCTTCCATCCAGAAAAAGGAGTAAGTGGAACTAAGAAAACCTATCTTTTCAGAAGCATAGGATCAACATGACGTGCAAAATACTGTTGTTGCTCGGTGGTAATTGTTATTGGGTGTAATACTTCCCGAAGCTCAGAACAGAGTTTTACGTCCTCCTCAAAGCGTGGGTACCTATAGAATTCGCTCCTAAGTGTCGTAGAAGTCAGCAATTCATCCCAATCGCTGGTGTTATAAGTTTCATAGCTCCGGCCCTTTCTTAGTTGCAGGAATTCCTTTGTGCGTATCCCTGCGGTAACCTATTTCAACTAGCGGTTCCCTGTGGTGCTTTATTTACTTGTCCAACTGTTTGGAAGTCTGTTAGTCTAAAGATCAGATGCTCTGAAACAAATCTTATTACTTTAACCAGCTCTGCAAATTCTTCTTTCTCCATTTTTATTGACTTCTCTTCAGCTAGAACTAATACACATGCAGCAGGTGGGCAAGTATGTCTCTCAGAGTTTAGCCTCTCAGATTTAACATGAGAAACTATAAATCTTTTTGTTTTCCTTGGAAAATGTGGGAAACCACAGGTATTTGAAGAGTTGCCTCCTCGGTGGATTTGTGAAGTTTATACTGGTTGCTGTAATTTTTGAAACAGAAGTCTGGGAAATTTTAAAAGAATGCTGCATTCTGGGGGATAGACTAATTATTTTTTTCTCGTGCTAAGTATTTTTTCAAGCTGTAATCAAAAGCAAGGGAATGGGAAAGTTTTAAGATTTTTTTCCTTTCATCCAGCCTGGCACTACTGGTAGAGATACTGCATAAAACTTCCTTCAACTAATCTGCTACAAGCTGGTTCAGTCGGCACTACTCACCAGTCCTAGTTTTAGAAGGCGTGTCCAGCTCCTCTGTATTTTTCATCTCTATGCACATTTTTAAAGTAATTTTAGATGTTAAAAGTCAGTGCTAATTAAATGTTTTAAGAAATTATCTTTCAGGAATTCCCCTTTCTCCTCCCCGTCCCTCCGCCCAGTCTCCTGGCGACCTCGTGCTCCCCAGTTTGAGCACACATCTCATCTTCAGGAGATGTTTGCATCTCTCGTGGCACTTTCCTCCAGCAGATATCAAAGTCCTTTGCAAAGCGACCTGCCCAGGGTTCCTGCAGGCTGGGGCCTGTCTCGGGCACGCTCATCCCTGGGACACACCGTTTCTTCCCATGTCTTCTGAGGACCGGGCTGCACCAGGAGTCGGGATGGGAAAGTTCTCATGTCTGGGGTGTGCAGAGCAGTTCGCTGCTGCTTTGCCTGGATTTTTCCACCTTAAGCACCAGTGACTGCTCTCATACAGTGCAAACAAGGGAACATACACACTGCCGTATTTGAAAAAAAACAGCAAGTGAAGGAATCTACAAGGTAGCGGCTTTCCTTTAGCAGAGCATGTTTGCTTTAAACACGCAGCTCTGCACGAATCTCAGAATCAGTTATCAGGTATCAGTTTGGCAGCAGTCTCTGCTGCAAGGACAGGACTGAATGTAGTGAGCTGAAAACAGTTTTAAATATCCAGCTAACCAGTGAGGCTGGTGAAGGAGTCTATAAAATGTCTGTAAACTTTTAAGGTCAGTTAACTAATAGGTGAATTGCGGCAGACAGTGTGATGTCAGGTTGTGCTTAGGGATAAGGTTCAGTAAAACTGTAAATGGCCATCAAAACTTCAGACTTCTCAAAGAAAGCCTCACTGAAATGCCAGAACAGGAGTATTTTAACACATTGGAAATGTTAAATGCAAACCAAAGCGATGCGGTACGAGGCTGTGTGTATTTCAGAAAAGATAACTTCAGAAAGCAATCTGGGATCCTATTAATCTCATGGGTTTAATGTTGTGAAACTTCGGGGCTCTTCGCGGCTGCGGTGGGTGCACGCAAGGCAGTAGCTCCGTTGGTGGTGCCTGTGCAGGGCATCCTGCAGTGACAGCCAACAGGTCTGTCTGAGAAGGACGTAGGCAGCGCAGCACGTTCTGCATCTTCCAGAGGCGACCAAACCCTGTCCTCACAGTGTGCCCTGAAGCTTTACACAACAGCTCCTCGTGACACCTCCAGTACACGGGGGAAACAACCATCCACCCACAGCGAGTCCAGGGTGCTGTTCCTGAATTAGCAGCACTTGATGCTAAAGTGTTCTCATTGAAAGAAAAATAACTTTTGTTTGGACCAAAAAAAAAAAGAAGAAAAAACCTTTGGGGATTGAATTTCAGAGCCTCCCTGCCTTCCTCTCAGCCCCCTCTGAAGGCTGAAATGATTTGTGTGCGAGGGCCTGTGACCCAGGGAGGCATCGAACAGCGGAGAAGGGAAACATTTGGAGTTCAGAGGGACAGTGGGTCTTGATGACCAGCGTAAGACAATGCAGATGTTTCAGATCATGAGGTCTCTGATGATGACGAGAAAATGCCCCCAACAGCCTACGGGCTGGGTTCTTCTCTACAGCCTTTTTTTCTTTTCCTCGGTGTAGTGATGCCGCATCTGACAGGATTAAGTTTTTAGGATTTATCATGGAAGAATCTCTGTGCTTACTGTATTAGGTAGCTCTGAAAAGTAGGGTGGGATTTTAATTTCTCCCTGGGGAGTCTGTTACAAGCTCTGCCCCATGTGTGTTGGTGGTGGCAGGGGCTACCCAGACCGGCTGCGTGTGCTGCAAGCCCTGGCAGTGCCCCGTGGAGGAGGGTTGTCTGCAGAGGAGCAGAGCCAGAGGAGCAATAGTTTTTGGACAAGAGTCCAACAATAACTGCATGTCCCATTGCCTTGTCTGATATAAACAGAGATTTCCTGGAAAGAGGACAGATTCTGGGACAAGGAAAGAAAAATACTGGCGGAGGGGAGAAGGAGGAGAAATCGTTCAGGATCCTAACTCAGCGGTAGGTCTGCCGAGTGCCTGTGACACTGGCTGCTCACCACAGCGGCTCGCTCTGCCTGGTGCCCGCCTGGGGATCTCGGCGTCCCTGCACTCGGGAGGAGTGGAGAGAAACCGCGGGGCAGCACCAAGCCCTGCGGACGGGAGCGCTGAGACCCAGCCCCGGCGTGTGGATTTGAACCCGCGGTGCAGCCGGAGCGAAGCATCTCTCAGCATCACGGCTGCTGGGCCAGAGTCGTGTGAATTTTACACCTCGGCTCTGCTGTGAAAAAGCGTACCGGCATTATGTACGTAATGTATATACGAGCAACAGGAGAACGGTGTAGGCTGCGGAGCCGAAGTTGGGGAAACAACCCCCGATTGTATCTGGTTTAAAGCTTAATACACGAGAAACAGCAGACAGCAGTCCTGCTGTGCTTGGGTGTGTGCCGGGGTCTCTGCCGGAGGGAGACCCTGTCCGTGCCCAGGCCCCAGTGCAGGGCTCTGGTCCCCGGGGCCGTGCAGGGCTCAAGGACGGCTCCCGGCTGTGGGAAGTGCAGTGGGAAGATGCCCAGGAGACTGCCCTGCAGCACCGAGGCGGGCACGGGCTGAGCAGGCGTCTCGCGCCCTCGCCGGGCAGTCCCCACCGCACTGGAGCTGCGGTGGGCCCCTTGCTTAGGGGGGCTCCCCGAAGTCACGGAGGAAAGCCCCGTCCCGCACTGCGGCCGGAGCAGGGCGAGCAGTGGGGCTGGGCGCGGGCTCGCTTCACCAGGTCCGCTGCAGCCACTGCTGCACCAGCAAATCCCGAATTACATGTCGGCAGGGAGGAGAGAGGAGACAGATTTTAAAATGTTGTTTGCTTAAAAAAAAAATATTGTCTGTTGGCTTGAGGGAGTGCAGAGGCCTTCCCAGCATCTGTCTCGCTGGGAGGAGGATGGCTCCCACGTCCGCTGCGTGCGGCAGGAGGGGGTGAAGAAGGGGCTGCAGCGGAGCTGGCCGGAGCTGCCTCCTGCTGCTGCCCTCGGCGCGAGGCCCGAGTGCCCGATCCTGCCCAGCCCTCACCGCGGCTCCGGGCGCTGGCGGCAGAGCCGGGGAGAGGCGGCAGCGGCGGGTTTGCATCTTGGCACCTCTGCGAGGGGGACTCTGGCTGGAGCGATGCCCGTGGACGCTGCCAAGCTGGAGCCTGGCAGAAGAGTGAGAATTTCCTAACTGTGACAAATGCCTGCCTGAAAAAATGTGTCTTTATTTACCAGTGGTGCGTTCAATTACCCTATGTTTTGGAAAAGCTACCTCGTCCCTCTGACAGTCTCCCCTGCGATTTGAACCACCTCTTCTCAGAAAAAGGTTAGAAAATGCTTTGCTTTAAAAAGATTTAGGAACCCCGTATTTCTGGTGCCCCACTTTGCAGCCCATCTTTGACTTCTGATGCTGACACGGGAACTTTCCTTCTCGGCTGTATACGCTACCAAGACAGCCTCGTAAGCGAAGCTTTTCGTTGCCTTTTATATGTGATGGTAAGTTATTGTTTTCTTATCGGGTATAGCTAAAAAACTGAAAACCAGAACACGGTCCCCAGAGAACCTCTATCACGAGAGGTTATAATTAAGAAACCGCTTCCCTGATCTGTTGTGATTTTGAAGCAAGTCAGTACCACCTCGGCATGATTTCTCACCAGTGAGACAGATACAGCTTTGCCTTTTGATTTTGGCATTCAGAGTTGGGCTTATAATGGAAACTGAGCATGGCCTTTATTATCATTATGGTTGAAAGAGCATTATTCAAGGGCACAACTGAAGTTTTGTAAGCATATGCTGGAACATACACTTAAAATATTAAAGACAAGTTTTCAATAACAATTGTGTTTAGAAACAAATGATCTTGGTTTTCCATCACTGGGCTGTTCTGTGTGAAGCCAAATGATCACTGTTCCAGGGATACCGTCTTTCTGCAGCATTGAGTGTGGGGTTTCAGACACAAGAGAAGCAAACTGCCTACTTTAAAATGGTGCTGAGCTAGCAACAATGCTTCTGAGTCCAAAACAGCTTCACAAAGTACCATCTCTGGTAATCAGCTGATTTTTTTAGGTCATATGTAAATTAAGAACACATCTGCTTTCCATATGTCCCACATACACAGCTTACATATGTTCTTGGATGTATTATCTTAATCATATTTATTGGCCAAAGCAAAAAAATTGAAGTTTAAAATATTTTTGGATTCATAATATTATAAAACCAACAACTATAAAGCAAATGAGTCATGTACTACACTCCAGTTATAGTGTACAATTACGATGTGTATTTAAGGGCTATATTTCTTAGCTGGAGCGAAATCTATAGGCAACAATGCTATCTCTCCTGTATTTTTGTCTAACAGAGATCTAAAGAAAAATTAATTACACTTCTTTGACTGATTGTTATTCTGCTGAAGTATGGTTCTAATCCTTATTAACATTCTCTAAAGTCATGCATGAAATATGACTTTTGCACCACACTCTGTGGCATATGTTTTCTCTTTCCAGCGTATTTTTCAAACTATCTTCAACCCTCACTGCTGTTCATTATTTTAAGATAGGTTTAAAGTTTGCCACAGTCTCAAAACTGATCCAGTACAGAGCGTTGCAAGGGAAAAAAATGACACATCATTCTGCTCATGAACACAAATTGCTTCTGATTATTTAGCTTTGAATGTTCTCCTCATACTGTTTTTATTAAAAGCCCCAGTATATTTACTCTTGATAGTGTCTTCAATTAAGTTAAAAAGAGTCCCTTTTCTATAGCAGTATGTAAAGAAAATAGTTGTTACAACCGCAAAATTACCGAAAAAACCTGGTTCTAGTAAAGTACTACTTCAGTTCAACAACCACAGCACGAAGTTTGCTGTTTTCTTGTAAACTTTCCAACCATTAGATAAACAGTGTCTGTATCTTCACATCGAAAGAAGCACCCTCTCTTTGTTTAAGGACAGTTGTTTTCCTGCAGCTCTCTGCAAAATATGTACCCCATTAATCCATTTATCAATATGGAAAAGTTGTCCATTCGGATTTAGAGTGACTCTTTTTGACCAGTGGTGAGTAGGTCTCTGCTCCGGGAACAATTTTGGTAACAAATTGCTAAACGACTTGGGCAGAGCGCTCTGGTTCTGTTCATTTGCCTCCTTGTGAGTGCAGTTAATTTAAGCTGTGACAAGGGGAAGGAAAGTTGTTACAAGTGGGATCCTGTGACTTCAGCACACATTGCACACAGCCAGGAATGTTTTCCTTTTCCTTTTATAAAATAGTGATTTAGGGAAACGGTCTAAGTTTAGCAGTTTCTGCAGCTTCTACTCTGTTGGCTTCAGAATAACTGATTTTTCTTTTGAAAACATTGTCTTTTAGTGCTGTGATGTCACAGCCTAATATTGTACAAAGGCGTAACTGGACTAAACATGTCAGGAACATGTCAGTAACTTTCCATAAATTATTCAGTCTCTTTGGGAAAACCCCTAATTATGTGTTAACTCATTTTCTACTTCAGAGAAGTTTTGTCTTAAACTTCGGAATCCAACTGCTGGGGAGCTTTTATTTCTTTTTTTGTTTTTTTGGGTTACTGTATTTCTGCTTAAAATTCTCTGTGCGTGAGCTCTGACAGAGAACTGCAAGGATCTGGCAGAAATGGGATGGCAGAAATCAAAGAATGGACTAGGGCAAGGGAATCGGCTTTAAAGTCCTTTAGAAAAAATCCTGGAAGCGCGCAGGATGCGATCGTCTCTGCAGAGCCGCGCTCCTTCCTCCGCTAAGAGCAACTGCCGTGCATCCCTGAATGAATACTTTGCATGCTCCAGGCTATAAAGCTGTTTGTGCTTTGAAGGCAATGGGGTACGGAGGAAAGGACTGTTTGAAACATGTCACTTTGAACTGTGCTGGAGGGTCCCAGGGAGCTGGCCACCTCCGTCCGCCCCTGTTCCCTCAGAGGTCTGGTTCCAGTCTGCGGGCCCTGGAGCCAGCCCCATAGTCTGGTCAGGTGGCCCCACTGTGAGATGTCAGGCTGATAAGTGAAAGTAGAGACATTCGAGTGAAGATCAAGAGTTTACTGCTTGAACTGCATCTCTTGCTAAGTGTAACAGTTCAATATGGTAACAAAAGGGTTTTCCTGCCTGCAGAGACAGATGCTGCCTTTTCAAAATGTTGCTTTACATTTGAAGCCTCAGCATATGCTGTAATAAAGGCCATCCTGAAACTTCAATGGATTGCATCATGAGGAAATTCAGAGAGGAAGGAGCTTTAGGTGGATCTGCAGAATCTTTTATGAACTAATACCCCATGAAAAAAACAGGACTATCAAGCAGGGGTCAGTCACGGCTCAGGATCGGTGCTGTCTTGTGTTTTAGCTATGCCAGCATTCCTGCCACGCCGACCGGAGGGGGGAACGGGGGCTGGGATGCTGCTAAAACACCTGAATTGCGGTGTTGTGGAGGAAACAAAAAAAACCCAAATCTTGATGCTACATTTCCTGCCTAAAGGGTGCATATTAGCTGATAGGCAGAAGTTATGCAGGTACAGGGCAATGCCACATTTAGCCAGTTGCTGTACCGAGAAGTGGGAAATAGCTGAATCTTCCTCTCAGAGCGAATCTGTGTGCATCTTTGGGGTTGCTGAGACTCGGCAGGCAGATGTGAGCACACTTCTGCGGCCATTCCGCTGCAGTGCGTCACCTTCGCTGCAGTTTTCTCCTCTTTCTCCTCACCGTCTCCACTCTTCCAGACAAGTCAAAGACTTGCAGCTTAAGAAAGCAAGCGACCAGAGGCAGGGACGTTATCCTGGCTCCCTCCCCGAGGGATGTTAGGGCAGCACTCACCGTGTCTTCTGAGCAGGGAAGGGTGAGAAACATTTCCCTTGACTTCTTATTTTAAAGCTGTTGTTTTCAACATGCTTTTGCATATCCTTTCTGAAACGGCCTGGCAATTAAGCTTTACTTGTACACGTTTGTGAAAAAACAAAACTAATAAACTCTTGTTTATTCTTCAAAATTAATTTCACAACATGCATTTAGAAATGCCATGATGGTTGGGAACAGAAGTTGTCCAAAGCAATGCGTGGATGCAGCATGCTGTGATTTACGATGGATAATAAACAGAGTACAAATGCTGGGGTTAGAATACGGAAAACGTGCAAAAAGAGATACAGAGTAATTCTGATAAGGAAGAGAGTTTACGAAGAGGGATGTTTACTCTGATTACCCATAGTGAATAAACAGAGAACCCTCTGACCTGCAGAAAGGGTGTAATCAACAGATATGCTGCTTGGATTTAGTAATTTGCTCTGTGACAATTTTGAATGGAGGAAAGGCTGTAAATTTCTGTTTGTTTTAGTACTGACAGTAGGGAGCAGTACTAAGCTGGCTGCCAGATAGAGTCACATGGGCTGGAATGAATTCGTGCTTAAAAACGCAAGAATTTTTAAAAGAAAATATTTTGTGCCTGGTATTTGAGTTCAGTTTGTCTTATGCTGGGATTTTGTAGGGGTTAGATTTGTAGTTTCACATTTTTACAGTCAAATTTTTGTCTCACAGCAGTGTAAATCTACAATACTTGCACCAAAGCAGGGCAAAGCCAGTGTGATGTTTATGCAACTTTATCTAGCTCAGACCTTCCAGAAATGGGCTGTCAGATGAGTGTGAACTCTCAATCCCCCAATAAAGATGCTGTTATTAAGTATAAATACAGAGTAGCTTTTAATAGCTCTAATTAACGTGTGTGGTTCTTTTAAATGAATAGAAACTGGTTTTGTGTTTCCATTTTGAAGGCAGAGGATTTACCTGATTCACTTGAAGATTTACCCCACTTGAGTGGCCATGGGGGTGGGAGCAGGGCAGTGCTCCGACACCGGCAAGGCTCGGTGCTGAGGGGGAGAAGGCGGTGAGGCAGGGCGTGCGGGGGGATGCCGCCCCACGGCCGCTCCCAGCCTTAGCGGTTTTGCGACACAGGGACTTCCAGAGTGGGGAGCGAGTCTTCAGAAACTTTGGCCTGTACAGTTTCAATATTTAAATATTTACTCTAAAGGTTGGATTCAAACCCCTTTTTCCATCTCATTCTCATGAAGAATGTGCATGCAGGCAATAGTCAGGATACGACTGTTGCTGATATAAATAACGTAAAGAAACCGAGTGCGGGGGGTTGACCCTGGCTGGATGCCAGGTGCCCACCAAGCCGCTCTATCACTCCCCTCCTCAGCTGGACGGGGGGGAGAAAATACGATGGAAAAAAACTCCTGGGTCAAGATAAAGGCAGTTTAATAAAGCAAAAGCAAAGGCCACGCATGGAAGCAAAGGAAAACAAAAGATTTATTCATTACTTCCCATCAGCCCGCGCTGTCCAGCCACTTCCCGGGAAGTAGGGCTTCAGTATGTGTAGTGGTTGCTCCGAAAGACAAATATTTTAATAACGAATGCTCCCCCCTCCTCCCTTCTCTTAGCTTTTATTGCTGAGCAGATGTCATATGGTATGGAATATCCCTTTGGTCAGTTTGGGTCAACTGTCCTGTCTATGTCCCCTCCCAAGATCTTGCCCACCCGCAGCCTCCTGGTGAGGGGGGAATGTTGGAGAGACAGCCCTGATGCTGGGCGAGCACTGCTCAGCAGTAGCCAGAACACCGGTGCATTATCGACGTCTTTCCAGCTACCAATAGAAAGCACAGCACTATGGGGGCTGCTGTGGGGAAAATTAGTTCCATTTCAGCCAGAGCCAATACACTGAGCTTGCACCCCGGCTGTTGTTTTGTTGCTCTAGCGCAGGACTGGGGGTTCGGGGTGGTTTCGGCGGCCGCGGTGCTGCAGGGCAGTGTGAGCTGTGCTGCCTGGCACTGCACTTACCAGCCCTGGGGCGGACCGCGGTCCCTGGTCCTTTCTCTGCAGACACCTAGGACGCAGGTCGTTCCAAGGAGGCGGAGAGGCCGGGGCAATAAGGCTTGTTTGTCATCCTGCCTGCTGCTTGTGGCAGGGGAGAATCCAGCGGAGCCGCTGGTGGAGGTGGGCAGCTTGGCCGAGCTCAACGCCAAGCCAAAGGTGTCAAGCGGCTCTCAGAGTGTTCTGCGGCGTGCGAGGTGAGGGGCTGCCGGCCCTGGCGCCGGACCCGCTGCCCGCCGGGCACGGCTGCGCAGGCGCTGGGGCTGCCTGTCCTCTCCAGAGGCTCTGGCTGGCGCCCAGCTGACTGCGCTCCAAAAAGGAGGTGCTCCTCGCCCGGGCCCTGCGGGGCTCGACGCGGTAGGCATGCTGAGAGCACACCGCGCACGCTGACAAGATCAGGTTTCGCACAGAATGCAGCGGCAGCCAAAACCTTCTCTTAAAGCGCTGCCAGAGGAGGAGCTGGTGGTGCTTCTCCCTCTCCCCCTTCCTGCAACAGCCCCGAGTGCTCACGGGGAGCCCTGCGCCCTGCTCCTCTTGTCAGCACCCTGGAAGCAGTGGTGGGCAGCCCTGGGTGGGGAATGGCACCTGCTGGCCTTGGCCAGGCGAGTGCCCTTGCTGCTTGTCTGCCCAGGTCACACCAGCCCCCCGGATGCTCACCCAGTGACTCCTCTGCACGGTGGAGGAGATCTGCAGGAGGATGGAGACGGGTCCTGCCCCAGACACCTTGGAGGTCACAGGTGAGGGTGTTCTCCAGGGTGGCGAAAGGTGTGAACCCCTTCACGGGGAGGAGAGAGTTGAACTGACATCTCCCACTTCCTTAACCCACAAACTTGCAGCCCACAATCTCAGTCTTGCAGCCTTCAGGTGAAGGTCTCTCCATAGAACCGTACAGTTGGGTCCTAATTACTTTTTGCATTGTTGTAGGATAACAAATGTTAATGTGTGTCCCACAAAGGAAGCAGCAATGTCCTGTACAGCCTCAGCACCTGCAAGGACATCTTCACGCTCCACCAGCAAAGTTGCTCTGCGTGTTTTATTCTGGGCATCTTGGCTGCCTGCGGCAACTGAGAGCACAGAGCGAGCACGAGCAGTCCGTTTTCACCATTCTCTTCTCAGCTCTGTAGTGTAACTGTCAGCGTTTCGTACAAAGGCAACACCATCTTGGTAGAGGAAGCGTCAATTTGCTGCATCCTATGAGATGGCATATGCCCACATGCTTGGGCACAGATGCCCACAGTGGAGAAGGAATAGTAGCACGGTGCAAAGCTCTTCCCTCCATGAGGGCTGAGGGCATGAGGCTGTGAGGAGGTGATTAGGCAGGCCGGCCTTGTGCAAGCTGGGTGTGACTCTCCACTCGCACCGACGCTTGCACTGGGACTGCTCCCACACGTGGGGTGATGGGATGTTGCTGCTGGTGCTTCGGTCCCAGGGGAAACAACTGGTGTGCACGTGTGAGCCTGCCAGGCTGATCCCTGCACGATACTGAGCACGAAGGCATTCCTGAGGCTTCCTCGGGACAGGTTGAGTGTCAACCAGCCTCTGTCAGCATTTCCCAAGCTGTTTTACCCCCTGTCCCACTTCCAGGTGAACTTGACTCTTACGCCCCCACTTTTCTCAGCCTGGGCACAGTGCCGTGCTGACACGGCTGTTCCAGCTCCAGGAGCTAATCCAAAGCCCCCAAGCATTCCTGCATCCTGTCAAGAGGGAGCGCCCACAGTTTGAAAGTATTGGCATGTGTGGAAAATATTGGTGCTGTGGCCTGCAGAGCTCCTGGAAGTTGTTACTCCTGCTGATGCACGCCAGCATCACCGGCAGGCTGTTAGGAGAGGTCCTGGTGAGGCGACCAGGGGACAGCCGTCAGCCTCATTGTTTGAACGTGCGTGCCGGTGCCTGCGAGAGCAGCGAGCAGGACCCTGGCTGGACACAGGGGTTGTATCCATTCAGCCGTACCTGTGCATCCGTGCGGTCCAGCTGGTGCGCCCCGTTACATCCCTGGACAGCCTGCTCTCTCCAGCTCCTGCTCCAGCACTGGCTGCTGCAGTCGCTGAGGCTCAGGGCACATGGAGCTCTAAGATACATAGTCCGCTCACCCTCCTGATTTTCATAGTTAAATGTCTCAGCATTTAGAGTCTCCAGACCCAAACATCATCTAGGTACGTGTAAGCATTATGACTAACGTCGCATGCTGTTTGCTCTCCCATGTCCTTCCCACAAGGAGAGACATGGCCACTCTGTGTCCTCTTTTGATGAGGTTCTCAGACTACTGGCTACCCATTCAAAAGAGGCAAGGTTGGGAAAAGGCATATAACGAGAAACAGAAGGTTCAGCTGGTCCTTTTTTCTACAGGGGATCATGACGTAGGTTCAGTGAGAAAGTTCTTTCTTCTTCCCTCTCTCTTGTTCATTGACATCACCACTATCTTATTCATGTATGACATGACCTGGCTACTGACTGTCTGTGAACTGACAACATCTGAGCACTGGGTTCCTCTGGACACAACACGCACAAAGTTTTTAACTTAACTGGCCTCTTTTTTTCAAGCCATCAGTTGTATTCCATATACAGAAAATGTCAGAGAAGGAGCTGATCTTTGCAGGGACTTTAAGCAAGGGATCCAGCAGAGCATTATCACTGCATCTTGGAATCATCCTGGAGACAAAGATCTAAACCATTTTATTACTCCTCCCTGAGCCTCTGTTCCTTTTCTCCCAGGAGGCACTGGTGAGGTCTGTAGCTCCTCGTTATTAGCTTCACATGCTGCTGAGCTCTCCAGAAGTTTGAAAATGGTGACTTGCCCTCTGGGGTGTTTCCTGGTTGATGTACTGGGCTGCAGGACTAGAGTGGCTGTAGGCACAAGAGTAGGGCTGCACTTTGGGGTACCCAAAGCTTCTGAACAGATGAATGTGCTCAACTCTAAGAGTGCAGGGAAGTTATTTTTGTGATCAAGTTGCAAGCATTTCTTAGGGCCTGTGGGCTAGTAGTTGTTTGGCTACTGTGGTAACAAGGTGGATCATCTGTCCAGATAGCAACAGGCATAGAGTGTCCTCCTTACTGCTGCGTGGGCAAAGGTCGGTTCCACAGCACGACTGAGCATGCGGGCAGGACCAGAGAAGGAGAAGAGCCATGGGAAGGAGCTGAACTTCAGGCTGGTGTGCAGTGAAACCTCCCTGGAGAACAAGTCTGTGGCATTTCACTATGGTTGCAAAGAAGGTACCTGTGAATTTCTTGGTGAATCCTTTAGTCTCTGGTGGTCTGTAAATAAGCATAAAATGCATGTTAGTTTTGGCTCAGGTTTCTATTCTCAGATGAATGAATTTGAATGAACTTGTCTTATCTGTGGAATCTCTCTTGGAACTGATGTTTGCAGAGAAGATAAATGTGCTGCTGCCTGCCTGCTTGTCCTGACTTAATCTGTGATGCACTGAGCAGTGTCCTGGGGGTATTAGGAGAGCTAGAAGAGAGCTTGGGATGTCAGGCTGCCAGGATCTGGTGATGTGACCTGTATCAGTTTCTCCATCAATGATAAGGCTGTGGATTGCATGTTAGCAGAAGAGCGTCATGGTTGCAATGTTTTCCAACATGTTTTTTTGTAGGGAGGCATTATACATTGGTGTCCTGTTATCGCAGCATCCAAATGAAGATACGTACTGGAAAAAAAATCATTCCCCATTTGTGTGTAGGGCAGGCCAGCATACCTGTCTCGTAGAGCACATACCACTAGGGAAGTCTGCCTTTAGATGGTAATGTTTTTCAGGTTAGTTTTAGCAAATGTTAAACCAGCTTGAGGTTGACTGGACTCTCTTTCCAATTCCCTGTGCAAATTTCTGTTTCCAAGAGCTTGTGAAAATTCTAAGTGAGAGCATGCTGTACACTGCAAATGTCAGTAAGTTACATTTGTAAAATGTAAACCCCAAAGATCTTATTGAAACTGCCTCATAATAGCGGTCCTTAATGTATGGATTCAAACACACTTAGTATCAGTGTCCTTAGAAAGATGCAACAGAAACAACACGGTCTCAAAATTTCATTGTCCTATAAATGAAGTGTTTTACCAGAGAATTGCTTAAGCATCTTTAGACTAAGGATTCATTCAAGGTGGAAATAAAATGAACTGAAAATGACTGAGGGGTGAGCAATGAGCAGTCCCCATAGGCCAAATCTCAGTAGGAGAAAACACTTAAAGTTTCTTTAGTGCTGGCAGGTTCAAAAGTCAGGGCTGGTTTCAATTAGCCTGGGAGAGTCTCAGTGATAAACAATTCCTGTGGTCTTGAAGCAAAGGGGCTAGCTGCATGCAGCCATTCTAACTACTTGAGCTGGCCCTATTCCCTCTGCTCTGGGAGTAACTGTCTCTTTGAATGAAGTATTTGTCATCGTTTGTATATGAATTCTTCTGAGTTTTTGAGAGCAAGGAAAATACAAAGTTTTCTGGTTAAGGCATTTTTGGTCTGAAAATCCCCCAGGGTATCAGCTTAAAATATGCATGACGTTCATGCAATTTATTTTCTTTAAGGGGCTGGAAAATGTGAGTGTGTGCAGATGTGTTTGTGTGCACATGTGTGTACGGCTGCGTGATCCCCCAAGTTCTGCCTGAAGGATATGCCCATGGGAATGCCTGCTCTGCAGTTGGGCAGCGCAGACCTACAGGTGGAGGAGGGCTGCCAGTGACGCACCGTCCCGCAGACGGGCTGGCCTCTGGATCGTACCCCGGTCTGGAAACCTTGTTTGCTTCTGCCCATATTATTTCAAGAGAGGGGACAGGAATTTCAGGTCATTCCAGCTGTGTGTGTGGCATAGGAGCCTATTCAACGCTCCTGGAGCATCTCCACGTTTTGTGGTTGCGCGCACTGACAAAGCCCATTGTTACAGTTCTTCTGGCAGACGTGCTAAAGCATTGCAGTGCCGAGATGCATCGTTCCACTGGTGCTCACAGTCCATAAACTGTTGAGAAAATACTTTGACGTCTCGTACATGTTATATAGGGGTAAAGTGAGAAGCTGGGATTAGAAATACTATACCTCTTATTCAAAAAGATCATGTCCTCGGTGTGCGGTGCCACCTAGGCAGGTAGTAAGGTGATAGTTCATCTGATCTTTGCCTTGAGCCTCACTCAGAATTCATGCCAGTCACTTTTTTTCCAGGCCTGCCAAGCCTATGGTGACTGGATGTGCCCTTGCACTTGCAATTTATTTTCAGGTGACCAGAACAGCCCTTTTAAAAAATAAAACTAAAATCAATCTATAATATTTCTGCATTCAAATAATCTTAAAATAAGCTCCTCATACCCAACTCCCAGAAAACATGGGGCTGAATATATTTTTCTAGAATCACCATTACAGCATTTCAATTTTATGAGCATTAAATAGTCAAATCCAGCAAAGAATACAAATAATAGCCCATAGTCTCTTGTTGGATTTTTTTAGCATGTTTTGGAGATAGCTGTTATGCTCGTTGACTTGATAAGTCTGAAGTCACACGAAATACTACTTCTTCATGATCCTGGATACCTCTGTTCAGACTTATTTACTGTTAAAGATTTATGGTAACATGCTTAGGGATGGTTGGAGGATTATGTACAATAATTATAGACCACCATATGCTCTTACTCCGTAAAACTTTTATTTCTAGCCAAAATGCCGAGAAGCATAAGCTTGCCTTTTCCATTTGAAAAGGAGATGCTAGTATTTTCCCATAATATGGCCAGTACAGCAGAACCTATTCAAATGAATCTTGGTGAAAGAAAGACATTTTTGACAAATATGATTTCTGTGCAACAAAACAAACTGCACAGGATAGTTCAATAAGCCCCCTTAAATCATGCACAGTACAAATCCTTTAGAGCAGGAGGATCTATTTTTATCATGAGAGTTTCCATAGCAAAAGCTGATTTAACTCCTTAGGGTGAAGTTCACGCCAGTGCATGTCTCTGTGAAAGATCAAACTCCCTTTAACACATGGATGAGGGACCTGCAGAAGTCTTGCATTTGGAGTGGAGAGCAGATGTCCATACACAAACATCCAAACGTGCACTGAGAAACTTCTTTATAACTGATATGGTTCCTTCACCAGCAGTGACGAGATTTCAGAACACTGTGCTGAGCAAATGCTGTGGTAGTTCAGCCGTGAGCAAAAAAATCTTTCCACTGTGCTTTTCAGAGCAGGCGGCCTTGCATGAGACAGCTTAGAAACGTTATTTTGCGGGAAAAAAGTTACACAAATTTCACGGTTCGGCACAGTGTCTGAACTGTGTGAGATGCAGTTGTCGCAGAAGGAAAACATTTAACAGGGCAGAAAACTTCTTGCTTTGCACACCTGCTGATCGGTTGAGCACAGCCTTCTCTGAGCTGGGCGGTGCAAGCCTACGGATAGCCTGCAGCGAGCTTCTGGTGCTGTGAGCATGTGGTGGTATGGTACAGACCTCTCGGGCATGCCACAGTCTGGCATCCCGTAGCAGGTCGGACTGGCCCGACTTTCTCCAAAACGGCCTTTTCCTGTTCAGGAGAACAGGCCCACGGCCGCGGGACCCAGCTCTGTTCCCAGTCAGATGCGTCCAAGCTCTGTGTGTGCAGAGCAGCCTCCTGCGTACTTTCTGCTTTGCAGAAATTTGCATTTCAAGAAGGCCCTCGTGTAGCTGAGGACATGGTCTGTCTCCATGGCAATGAAGGTGATGTCACAGGTGCAACATCATGTTTTCATGGCTGCAGCAGATGGGTTGGGAGAAAACAAGCTCATCAGGGTTAACTGAACAGAGTTCTTGCAGCAAGCAGCTGTAAAAAATGGTTTAGTGTGGGACTTCTGTGCCATCCCCAATAAATGATGGATGCGTTGACCTGGGACTTGTGATACCTGAGTCTTGTTGCCAAATCCATCACAGACTTGGGCTGCGTGCAAGGGAGTGGCCGGATTGTTTCACCGGCAGGTATGATTTACAGGGTGCAAACTGAAGCAATTATGTTCACATGGATGTAAATCAGTCAGGATTTGTCCTTCTCTGACCCATCGCGGACTTTCCTCAGCGGGTACGGCTGGGAGCGAGCGAAGTGCTGCTGGAGGCTGCGCGACAGCCGCAGAGATGCGGGGCGGGGGCGGCCCCCGGCCCCC